>MU185817.1:3135-23316 GCA_016904865.1 Pissodes strobi | reverse complement strand
TCCGAAATTCACAATAATAGCCATCAAAAAAATATAATGAGAGGGAAATCTGTTATTTTAGATATACGTGCATTAGTAGCACCTATTTGGCTTGTAAATTACGTGTACAAAATGCCTTTTGGATTCATTCCTTGTTTTCAGTTTGAGGGAGAGACAGCTGGTGTTGTGTTTCAAAAATAATTCATCCGAAATTCACAATAATAGCCATCGGAAAAATATAATGAGAGGGAAATCTGTTATTTCAGATATACGTGCGTTAGTAGTACCTATTTGACTTGTAAATTACGTATACAAACTTTCTTTTAGACTTATACCCTGTACATTCCTTAAAAATGTCACCTTCAAAAGACATAAGCCAAGTCTCCCGGTGGCGAGGGGACGCTGAACCAGCCTTCTTCATCTACTTGGCACATCTTTTCCAAATTATACCCATCAACAGGGAATCCTTGATTAAGTAACAGCTCGAAAGTATGGATTTCTAAAAAGATATATTTAATATGTGTGGCAGAATCTGAGGTCGCAATCATCGCCCCGGAAATCCGACTACTTACTACTTTTAAAAGCGCACTGGAGTAATACGTAATCTTTACAAACGTCGTCTTTCTGTCAGAGGTTAGAGCGATCCGTTGCTGCCCCTTTGAAAGCTTTTCAGAGTCGTGAAGTCAATCCCCGCCACTATGAGAGATTGCGGCTTGCAGCGATTATATGTTCGGTTCGTTTCATTTTTTAAATGCGCTTAGGTGTCGGCTACACCATTATCGCTGGTGAAATTTAGACAACGTATCAGATTCTCTTTTGAAATGATTTTATTTATCATTTTAATAAACCCTGAGGCCACGGACATGTGCACCGCGAATCTCAGTTTTGATTAGGAAATTAAGTTGATAGGTTGATAACCATGTGCATGTGCACTGTGGTAAAATATATGTTGAAATCTTTAAATTTGCGGCAGGATGATAATTAATTAGCAGGAGACAAAGAGAAATAGACATTCCTATAATTCTTTTTCGTTTGCTTCGCGTGCAGGCACTTCGCATTTATTTACGAATAGTTGCATACAACCGGCTCCGGCTAAGGAATGCTTTGTTCTCGTACCTAAACCGTGCTGCCCTTTAAGAAAACTCTCGAAGCATGCTAAATCGCTGGCGCGGTTTCTAAAGTTTCAAAAGAATTTTCAACCCTCAAAAGCGGAGCATTCCGTCGCGATGCCACGTTATCTGCCGCTTCTCTATGTAAATCACACTCTCAGTATGTAACACCTGGTTCGTAAATTAAAATCCATGCATACTTTGCACGAATTTCTTCACGCGCCGCCTTGAGATTAACGTTTTGTTACCTGATGAATTTTGGTTATATAGAAATGACGCATTTATGGATTTTATTTAAAATTATATATATGGTGTGTCATATCCTTGCAAATTATGAATTAGGTTTTTACTCGGTTAAATGAGGCTTACATTTTCTAGGTGGTTCGATACCAATTTTATATACTAATTTGCAACTATTATTGGCAATAATATATAGTTAAAAATAGGCGTTGGTTAAAGATTCGTTGCCCTATACATGGCAATCACTGGTAAAGTTATTTACTATAATACATTCAGATTTTATCTAAAAAACATTTTTAAGATCTGGTGTGTCGTATCTGGACGAATTATGAAGCATTATTTAATAGTTATTTCATACTTAGAAGCCAATGCCTTATCTATTTATTATATTTATTTATTTATTATAGCGTTTCATTACGCCCACGTCCAATGTCCATAGTCAGTAAGAGCGCGGATAAAACCTCGCACATTGCCCATTAGGTAAATCCCGTACTAAACTGTTGCTGACGGTTTTACGCGCCAATAAAACTTTAAAAGTAAGTGAACTTTACCCAGTAGGTTTCCATAAAATGTAGTGTACCGTAACAGGGATTTTAATAAGCTTTGCGAGCATGAGGATTTGCATGTACAATAGACGATGCTTAGTAGATTAGATGTTAATTATTTGGCTCTAATCGACCGAACAACATGTTTATTCACTCATGAATAACGCCGTCTTTGGAAAAACTATGGAAAATTTACGATGAACTCCGCAAAGCTGATATAAGACAAGGCCAAAATTTAGAAGCAGCACAAGTAACAATATATTTATTATCCACACAGAGTAGAGTCTTAAATAACAATGTCTATTGGTCAAAGGCTAGACGCGATTAGTAGAATACGCATGTCTTTTCGGTTGGATAGTATTTTTAATTCTTTATGTTTTGTATGGAAGCTTTTTACGAGCGGTATTGTATTTTAATTTATCTTTGGTTATTCGATTTAGATAATTATTTAAGTGTTCTTAGTTTATCTTTCACACAGCATTTTAATGCACTGTAACTATTCAACTTCTTGACTTAGAATGTTGATAGATCTAAGTAGATGTAATGCACAGGTTCTAGCCCAAAAAATAATCCCCAAACAGCAAAACAGACAGCAAAAACAGCTACAAAAACAATTCCGTAGTTGTTTTTGTTGTCTGTTTTGCTGTTTTTAGTTTGGGAATCACTAGTAATCTTTTCTATGGTTTAGAACCTATGCTTCATATAACGATATTCTCTATTGAATATCCAGTAAGATATAATTTCGACTAAATTAGCTGGCCATAAATCATTTAAACCTTTTACTATAACCCTCGGACGTTTGCAATATTTTCTGCTTGGCTTACGAAATTCATTAACAATATCTTTAAATTTATCTGTCATAGTTGTGAGCTAAGAATGTTTATCGTTCTATTAAAATTGGACATTTAAACTAGCTAGTTATATACTAGTCACTAGATCGTATCGTATTCTACGTCGCCATCAAGAAAACATTTAAGTATATAGCAGTGCACTTCAATTAAATCATTTACCTCGCGAATAATTTTGTTTTTCGGCGATAACATACTTTAAAAGAATTGTTGGTTGCCTACGGACGAGTGTAATATAATGCACTTCGGAACGTTTAATGAAAATGGTTATTCTTGGAACGTTGCCAGATGTTTAATTGACAAAGCGGTTGTCCTGTGATTTTGACGAGGTTACGATTCAAACCAACAAGATAATATGTAATTATTTGATATGCTGCCCTTGTTTTGATATTAAACGACTGTTTTTCGCTTTCGCTTTAAAAATACGCAGTCAGGATATGTTATTAAATGCGTCTGTTCCCTAACTTGACAACGTCGCTCGAATTTGGTCGCAAATGTTTCAGCAAGAAAAACCGGCTGGAGCTAAAGGTACGTTTAGGTTCGATTGATATTTTTGCGTTGAATAGCTTTGATGTCAGGAGTTTTAAATGGCCGCCATTCGAAATGATTTGGTTGTTTGGTCATTGTCAATGATGAATTTATCTTTGAACTTCTTTGTTATACCAGCAATGCATAATATCATACAGCCTTAGGTACGTTTCATTGCATATTGCAGGTGTTAGTAAATTTGGTGACAACCGGCTGGAGTATTTTGCGTAGTATTACAGGACAGTGTGGAACGGGCCTGTGGTTCGAGTTTTCACGATCTAGTTAGTTGTTTTTGGCTTGATTTCGTCCTCTTTCTTCGGCAAACCTTCTTAGGAGGTAGTGCGTATGTCTGATAAGAAGTTTAAGAATTTTTAATTCACCCTGAAGGGGATTATACTTATTTCGGGCGATAAAAAGTGGCATAGTTACTAAGTTGCTGTAGGGAATTACTTGACTGGATTGGATGGATTTTTGCCCGAGAGTCAAGATTTTTGGTTGTAATTTGCCACGTGCAGTGTATTCTGGAACAAAGTACGCCGTTTCCTTCCTCGAGGAATGCCTGTAAAAGAGAGCATTGTTGCTCCCAATTCGTCATTACTATCGTAAAACGATAAGAGCCTACTCTGGAGATGATTCATAGGAATATATCGCATTTCAAATTCACTGATCTATCATGGATTCGATTGTAATATTTTAGGCGGGTATCCTATGAAGGGCAGGTCGGGCGATATAGGGGGAGACAAAGTCTGTCGGGCTGATGGTCCCCCTGACTATTTGTCTATTGTTTGCGCTGTTCGCTCGCTTACAATTTATCTTAAATGTTTACATAATGGTTAGCTTTGGCTTAATTCGGTTTGAGCATCTTGTTGGCAGACTTGTTTGGCTTAATGTCACTCAAAGTTTACCCTACACTTTAACCCTTTGCTAGATTCTACTTTAAAATTGGAACTTTGATAAATTGACCGCATATTCAACTTAGATACAAATAGGTGGGTTAGTTTGAGTTGGTTAACCCAAACTAACTCTGAGACTACAGACATGTGCACTGCGAATCTAAGTTTTGGTTAGGAAATTAGGTTGCTAAGTTGATAACCACGTAGTAGATAAGCAATCTATGTTCTACGGCAATTTCAGCCATTTTTACATGTAAATCTCCATAAGAAACTCACAGGTCCATCCTGGTCATTTTTGTTCCCAAGGCGCCGATTTGAGCTATACAGCCTATACAGGTCTATATACAGCTTATACAGGTCTGTCTATTCTGATTGACCTGTCCTGTCAGACCTGTCCTGTTCTGTCCGACCTGTCCTGTCCTGGTTGACATGTCCTGTGCAACCTGTCCTGCCTGTCTGTATTAGCTGTATAAGCTGTATATACCCTGTATTGGCTGTTATAGCATAGCTCAAGTCGGCGCCTTGGGAGATTTACATGTAAAAATGGCCTACTCATGTGTGTACTTTGGTAAAATCAGGGGGAGCCAGAAGGCGAGAAACAATGTTGGCCTGATTGTCCGCTGGACTTTTTTTTCACAAGCATATTTGCCTCAAGGTTATCAAATATTTCAAGTTTGTTTCAGCTGCCCCTGGCCCATTCTTAAAGATCGTTAATAGTACGTCACAAAAATAGAAAAGTGTCTTTTTAAAATAAAGGCAAATCGAATATCTAACAGCCGCCGAACAAAAAACGGGAATTAAGTCGACTGCCGAACGCATATAAACGGTAAAGTCGAGGCACTTAACCTGTTCGGCGTTCGTATACGCGAAGGCCGAGCCAGAGATTACATTTTGCGAGAAGTTAATAAAACTCTCATAAATCAAACAGGAGCCGGCGAATAAATCCTTTTATAAAGGTTGTTAGGAAAGGCTTTTATAGTCGAAACGCCATAGATGTCAGTTGCAATCGCTCCGAGTTGCGTTTAAAATGCGCGGCGACGGCGGCGGCTACAACAGCGAACTCGTTTTAGGTTTTACCTCGAATGGTTGTCCGGCAAAATTACATTTTTTTACTTATAAGGTGAAGCTTAAATAGGCGAAGCATGGCTCAAGGTCATTTGAGAGGTCAAAGGAGTGGTAGGAAGGCGAGCACTGGTAAGCTTCCACTACTAATCTGCTCCTATTAATTTGAACATTAGGTTAGGAACAGCTTGGGTCACATACAAAACAATATTTGAAGTTGTTAGGAATGGTTCTTTTTGTATGTGACCCAAGGTCCCCACCTAATGTTCAAATTAATAGGATTAGTAGAGGAAGAATACCAGTGCTCGCCTTCCTACCACTCTTTTGACCACCCAAATGACCTTGAGTTATGCTCCGCCTATTTAACCTTGGAACATCCTCCACTCTTCCATCTATGACATCTAAGACAATGGCATTTGTTTAATGTGATATTGAGTTGTTATTTTGTAAATAATTAATTCGTTTTTGAAGTTTTATATATCTATAATTTGGTGTTATTCGCTTAGGAAGAATTCAATGATTTTTGTTGAAAGGTTTAGTTAATTTTTGAATGTCCCTTATCAACTTCAGTTTTTAGCAAAGGTAACCAGGTGCTATTAAAACTTACAGAAGTTGAAGCAACACATTCATCTTTATTTAATAAAATTAAAGCACTTTCTTCAATTTTACGTTTTTTAGATGAAGGTTCCTTTGCTAAAATACGTGAAGCATTCCATTGTATTCTGTGATTGTTATCAAATGCATGTTGACAAAAATGTGATTTGTGGAATTTTGTATTTTTAATATAAGTTTGGTGTTCTTTTATACGTTTTGATAATGGTCTACAGGTTTCACCTATATACAATTTATTGCATTCACATGGTATTTTATAGATAACATTTTTAGTAGTTTTATTTTCATTGAGTGGTTTTGTTTTTGTTAATTTGGATCAAAGGGTGTTTTCTGTTTTGAAAATGATAAATTTATTACCTCTTCGTTTTATATTGTCTGATAAACCAGGAATATAAGGAATAAAGAGGTTCGTATAGGTCTATTTTGATTTTGTCTAATATTTGGTTGTTCAAACTCTATAAAGCAATTTTGAATAAAATCAATAGGATAGTTATTATTAATCAAAACATTGCTTAAAAATTCTTTTTCTGTGTTAAAATTTTAATTATTACATATTATTTTTATTTGATCATATAGACTTTTTACGACCCATTTTTTTTAACCATTATTGGGTTATTTGATTTAAAATTTAAATATATGTTTGTATGTGTAGGTTTTCTGTATATTTTTGTTTCGAAACTATTTGAGTCTATTTTATAAGAATGTCAAAAAATTAAAGTTGTTCATTAATTTCTAATCGTTAAGAGTTCGTTATATTGATAAATTGAAAAAATGTCATCTATATAACGCCACCAAATGAAAGGTTTATATTGATAGTTTTCAACAAAATTTAATTCAAAATTTTCCATTAAAATATTACTTAATAAAGGTGATAGAAGCGAACCCATAGCCATACTATTGTTTTGTTGATAGTAGGTAGTATTATATTGAAAGTTGTGTCAATATTTAGTTTTGTACGTTCACTAAGGTCAGTATAATTTTCTAATTTATTTCTTACAATATTTAATGTTTTATCAACAGATACGTTTGTAAAAAGACTAACAACATCATTTAGTAAAATAAACATAAAGAGCTATTGCATTTTGAAAACAGTTTAACATTTTTACACAAATATAAAAACAACTTGATTCCTAAAGGTTTAAGACTCAAAGCACCATACTACAACCAAAAAACCATAAAAATCTTAGCCGAAACAAGTAATGCGTTATTACGAGAAAGTTTACAGTTTCATAGATTTAATAAATATAAAATTGAAAATGAAATTATTGATTTTAAATTAAATTTACAAAACCAAGTTTTACTTATTGATTTCAATCACATTTGCATTAATTTTATAACAGTTATTTAATAAAATTTGATAAACAAAAACGTGTTCATATAAATAAATTTAATAACATCATTCAAGAAAAATTATACAAATAAATTTCTAATCCCAAAATAACTATTTTATTGATAAAACTAATCAATTTGTCTAATATGGTATTATCTGATGTTGATAAACTTGTTCTTTCTAAAGGTTTAAATTACTCAGTTACTCCTAAAATCGTTCCTAAATTTGATATCATTTTAGCAATTGAAGAAACAACACAAAACTTACCAGAAGAACATCAAGACGAATTTAGAATTAGAACCAAAATCACTTTAGAAAAATCATTTAAAATTAAACAAAATTTAACATACACAGAACAGCATTAGTCATTAAAAAGAGATAACACTATTAAAATTCTTCCAGCCGATAAATAATGAATTGCATTACTTACGACGAATAAGTAATGTCTCTTTTAAATGATGGTAATTACTCAATATTAAATAAAGATCCAACAGAAGGTATTGAGAGACACATACAATATAATAAAAAAAAACGCAAAAATCAGTTCAATGATATAGAAAGATTCAAACTGACATAACACCTCATTTTTACGGAGTACCAAAAATACATAAACCAATCATACATCTGCATCCAATAGTAAGCTGTATAAATTCACCAACACATCCCATTGCTAAATATCTACTCAATATTCTTAATCCATGTAACGCTCAGTTCCCAAACAAATACAAACCTAATTTACATAAATATACAAGTTTACAATAACCTCCAACTTCATAAAAATCTCCAAGTTCACAATCGGTGGTACAGCCTTTAGTGCAGGAACAATGGCGCCCCCCAGCTTTTAGACAGTGGAGAAGGGTCGTGGTGAGTTATAATGCCTGAGCGCTACGCGGTTAACTTATCGCCATGCCCTGATGCTGGATCTTCAGTGAGATTCGACCAATAACCACGAATTGCTCTCCTCCCCGCTATAACCTATTGAAAAATTTGGAAGGGGAAACAAAAAGAAATATCACCCCAATTAAAGAAAAATAACAAGTGTATATTCCGTATTGGTGACTATACTTTTGAATTAAATAAGAAAAATAATTGCTACAAGAAGAATTTCTTGTATATGTAGCTATGACAATTAATATATATGTGTATGCTAAAGATGGAATATTAAAAGTAACGGTTTAAAGTTAATTAATATTTCATGTTATATCTACGGCGCCCTATGAATACGAAGACGTGATCACGTGTCGTTTACATGCCCTTGATTGGTGCTATCAACCTATACGGTACAAAAATATGATAACTTCTTCTACTTCTACACTCTAAATAGTCAATAAGCGAGAAGTTAGCGCACAGTTCAAATTAATGTACTAGATTCATGTATGTAAAATATTCACCTATTAAATAGTATCCGTACCAGATGTAAACCTATATGATTACGCGTCGATACGCTATGCTTATATGCGAACAGTTCCAAAAATATTTATATTATACGACGCTGAAAAGAAGTAAAACACGCGAACAAGACTACGCTGAAATGAATTAATAACACGCCAAAACTATCCGGATTAGCTGGATAATCCAGTATACCTATGCTAACTATTGAGAATAATTCGTTACTCCCAAATAACTTGAAGGTAACTATATTTTAAATCAAGTCGTACCATCAATACTTTCATTAAGCAAATTCATCCGAAAATTTAATTTAATTCGCCCTAAATCACCAATCAAATAAAACACAATAATAAAATGAAATAAAATAAAAGTCCCAAAATACACTATATAATATTCTAAATTAAGACTTATCTGATACGTTATCAAGCCAACAGTGAGTTCATCCAGGATCCAGGTGTTCGTCGAATCACTGGAGCGTCAAGGTCGAGGAGACACACTCCGTATGCGTTGAGGCTTGAATCAGACAGCGAGACACGCAGTCAATTGATGGTTACTCCGAAACCACGTGTTTTCGGAGGAGTCTCAGTATGCAGTCTGGGAACTCGGGTAGGAAACCGGATCGTAAGAGGACAATGGAAGGCCCATAACCAATGATCCCAAAATAAAATTCAAAAAATCCGGAAAAACAGAAATTCAAGAATAGAAAACGGGAAAATGGAAAACCCCTGAAACAAATAGGCTAAATTAACACATTGATCAAGCCAAAATATGAAGGAAACAGGTACGGAACCTCAACAAACAACAGATCATAACAATATCTGTATCAAATTTACTCAGACAACATACCTTTAGATGTTAAACGGGGTGTGTGGCAGCTCTCGAAAATCAAATCCCCAAACGTGGGTGCAGGTGGTCGAATCTACAAATCTTCCTTCATCTACAATCATCCATCAGACGAGAAACCATCGACGACCACAATCCTGCTCAAGGGCTTCGTTGAATAATCCCCTAACTAGGGCACTGTATATTTCACACCAAATATCAGTATCTCAACGAAAATTCCCAATTTCGAGAGCTCGGCACTGAAACCTACTGGTTCCTTCAAGATCACATAAAGACTAAATTGGCTTGCTCCGAAAATGACGAGGCTAGCAGAATTAACATCGCGCCGGCTCAACATACTATGTTGCCAGAAGCGTCCCTATTTGTGACAAAGTACTAGAAAGTTATGATGTCATACTACCGGATTCGCCAAAACAAGCGCTAAAGCGACTCATTATCGAAATGATTTAAATCAGTTAGAATCTACTTTTATATGCTTGGTGGGAATATATAACCCACGCGTTATGCGGCAGTCAAAAATTACAATCAACACGCGCCATTAATAGCATTATGCCAAACAAGGCATTAACTTGGCAACCGTGTCGACCGTGAAGACCACGCGCTTGTCCAGAAAGCTGTCACTTATACCGCCAAAATTATCCCCCACAGATTATGTGAAACATAGACCAATTTCCTTCGCGTCGCTAGAATCTACTCCGAGCTGAAATATTATCGAACTTTAATAATGGAGAGTCCGTGTAACACTGCGTCAATATGCAAGCCTAGAGGGCTAAATATTGATATAATCAGCAAATTCAAGTGTATGATAGCTAAATCCTACAATAAATGCAACGCGAATTAGAGTGGTTCTCGAGTCGATATCGACGGAGGGATCCGATGCGCTTTCTACCGGTCGTGTAGTCTATGGTTTAAAACCGGAGTGACATGACATATTTCTAACAAACGTCAATGTTTCATTCCCAAAATGAAAATATTCCGTAATCACCCAAGCAAAACAATATATTATCAAATATCAATCAACGAGAAAATTACGACAGAATGACCATCAAGTGGACAAAAAAAGTAAGTCATAATTACAGTGCTAGATATCTCTAAATAACCTTAAAATATAACTCGGCATGCATTATAGTCCAAACTCCAATTACTCGGCTAATCTGTAAACAATCTATCACTGTTGTTTTATTTTAGACACAACCCTCCAAGAAAGGCTGAAATGCATTCCAGATGCCCAAAATACTTCGAATCAGCAATTAAAAACCATAATTAGCAAGGCCGAAAACAGTGGATGGCCATCAAGGTGTATTATCGAACTGAAATAATGAAAACAAGCCAACTGATTAGTAGAAGGGCTTCTTTCTCCATTTAGAAAGACAGCATAATCGGACAAAACCAAGGGGAAAATACCAATATACAACGAAGCTTTGTGGTTCCAGCTGCAACAATATATCGTGTGTGTGTAAAGTTAATTCGTTCAAAAGAAGGCATGTACATTTGATATATTATAAAGACATAAATATGAAATATTTGCTTTAGAATACCTAGTTTAATGGATTGGGTTCCATGCTTTTCCAATACTAGTCCTATTGTGGTAATTATCTAATTTTTGTAGTCTATTTTAATAAATAATATGATGTTTGATTTTTTTCCCTCCAGAAATAGATCAATTTTAGTCGACTCTAGTTGACTTCGTAAGTTTTTATTTTGATCCTTCGCCATTCCGTCAGAAACCAGGTTTTTGTATAATATGAAATCGTAGCCTGTTACATCCACTTGTAAACAACACTAGCTCATATATAAGAAATTCAAAACATTTTTTAGAAAAACTATCACAAATTAATTTAAATCTTAATCTTTTTACAAACGTACCTGTTGATAAAACTTTAAATATTGTACGAAATAAATTAGAAAATGATACTAACCGTAGTAAACGTACAAAACTTAATATTGACACCATACTCGAATTATTACTTTTTGCGTAAAAACTACATCCTTTCAATACATCAATACAATCAACAAAACAGTGGTATGGCTATGGGTTCGTCTCTATCACCTTTATTAAGTAATATTTTTATGGAAAATTTTGTTGAAAATTATCAATAAAAACCTTTCATTTGGTGGCGTTATATAGATGATATTTTTTGAATTTATCAAAATAACGAACATTTTCTTAACGATTTTCTAAATCATATTAACACGAAAGAACCTACAATCCAATTCACTATAGAATAAGAAATTAATGTACAACTTTAATTTCTTGACATTCTTATAAAAAAAGACTTGAAAAATATACAGAAAACCTACACATACAAACAGATATTTAAATTTTAAATCAAATCACCCAATAATGGTTAAAAAGGATGATCGAATAAAAATAATATGTAATAATCGAAATTTCAATACAGAAAAAGAATTTTTAAACAATGTTTTGATTAATAATAACTATTCTATTGATTTCATTCAAAAATGCTTTATAGAGTTTGAACAACCAAATATTAAACAAAATCAAAATAGACCTATTACGAACTTGTTTATTCCTTATATTTCTGGTTTTTCCGTTGCCCTGCTTAGCTCCTTATCATCTTTCAGCAAGTTCAATACAAACATTTTTAATTAGTCGCAAAGGAAGGAGAGGCAAACGACCGAAACTCGACGTTTCGACGACCCTTGGTTTTAAAACTCTTTGAATTCAGCGATCATCGCAAACTTACTTTGGACCGTAAAATTAAGCGACTTCGGTAATTCAATGAAAATTAATGCTACTTTCGCAGATTACCATGCAAATTAGAGACGAAATTTAACATAAAGCTACACTTTGCCATTAGTATTTCTCATTTAAGCGTCGCAATTAATGGACTAGAACATTGTCACTTTCTAGCGAGCTATGCTCTGATATATACTTATAAACTTGAACTTGACAAATGTTATATAAACATTCACTATTAATTATAAACAACTGGAGCGGTCGACGGGAGCGATTTTAATCCTTAATGATGCAACCATCAGCATTTTGTAACATATAAATACGCAGGCAACCGCCAAGTTCATCAGGCTTTCGAGTCTCTCAAACCGCTCAGTCTAGTTGCGGTACAGCACACAGGTGCGTACACTTCTAGCTGTTCTATCCCACAACCCCCATATTCTGAGAACACCTATGCACAGGCATAGGGCGATTAGGTCCTTACCTAACCTGGACTTCGGCAACAGGTATGCACAGGTATACGACATTTAGGGGCTACTAAAAGTATAGAGAGAGTCGAATTTACGAGTGAAGTATCAGAATTTCCAGTAAAGGGATAGTTTTTGGGCAGTTTTAAAAAGTAGTCAAACTGCCTTAGCAATTTGTGACAAACTTAAACCTTATAAATATCAGAACGAATACATAAATAAAAGACAACTCCGCTCATATAAACTTTATTAAATAAACAGTTCCGTCGCGTTCCAAGCGATTTAGTATAAATTGAGCATCGTGACACTCATAACTCATCTACGTCACATCTTCATCGCGGTCGACGTCACCAAAAAAAGAGTACGGCCACGTGTTGAATCTACGGACGGTCGCCGAAGTACGGTCTGCGTCACGGAAGACAGAGGCGCCATCTAGGGGTCTATGTTCATATCTGAAACAAACAAAGAACTACGTTGTTGGGACCTGCTATTTGGCGAAGGTAGCAACGATAAGGAACAAATATCAAAATGTAGCAATACAACAGATTTGTATGAGGGGAACTAAAGGAAACCATGGAGCAAGCAGGAGAAACTACTGAAGAGGACGAAGATAGGAAAAATATAATTATATGGAAGTACTCAAGTAAAATAAGAAACTAAGCACAAACACACAAACTAGGAGAGACCCGAAGCTTCAAAATGTAAATAGTGTAAATATAAAACCCAAGTGCTATAGAAAATGATATATACAAGGCACTTAGGAGATTAAAATATAAATAAGAAAAATATACAGTGAAACATAGCATAATATAAGCCCGAGTATTAAATAAGACAAATATATAACTAAAAACACTTAAGATGTTGATAAACTGAATATAGAAAAATAAATATTATATATAAAATAGAGAAAATTAGAAAACTACGTGTGCAAAATAAATAGAAGAAGCAAATGTGGAGATATATATAGTAAAACACAAGTAAATGTGAGTTGCCATTAAAATTGTGTATTGAGAGTATATACAGAATGAATAAATGTGTATACGAGGAGGTATTATAAAATAAAGTGTTCTCCGGACTAAATAAGACTGCAATGACGGATTGTCTAAAAGATAACGTCACAGTACAAGGACGTACAAGGAAGTTGACGCAAATATTTTGGTACCCAAAAAGCTCAAAGTTCCAAGGTGAAATGTTACATAAGCAAGAAATGTTTATGTAAAGCATGAAGAGTATAGAAGAAGCATACATAAGTTGAAAAGTTGTTTATGTAAAGTGAGAAGAAATATAGAAGAAGATGTTTTTGAGATAAAAAGAAGCATACATAGTGAATAAATATATAAGCAAAAGTTGTGTATGTAAAGCATACATGTTTATATAATGTGTCTTTAAAAGGGAGTATACGTGGATATATAAATTAAATAATAATATATGTCCTATATTGTTTACATAAAGCTAGTCACGTAATGAAGCATAGCATAGATACATAGAATACCGAATAAATAGCAAAACCAGATATGGAAAGTAAATATAAGAAAAATAGAATAAAATAAATATATGGGAAAATGTATATTGTAATCTACTAAAATGCATAAACTACTAAACAAATATCACCCTGTCGCAAGTTTGAACTTGAACTTGGAGATTGTTATATAAACATTAAAGGCAAACTATAAACAACGCGAGCAATCAACGGGAGCGACTTTGAACCTTATGTATGCAATGATCATCACTTTGTTTTATATAAATACGCTACCGAACCCTCAGTTCGGCAGACTTTGGTCTCACCTCCGGCTCACAAGGCTAGCCACGTGACGACTGCCTTCTGGGTTCTATCCGCTCCTAAAGTTAGCCATACGACTGCTTTAGGTTCTAGTCCTTTCCTTCCAAACCTGGTACCGGTTAGTCACTTGACGACTGCTAGGACCAGGGGTTGCACAACCTCCATAGTAAAGTCTTGACAAGAAGTTTGTCAGAGTGTTGAGAAAGACAAGTGTCTAAATAGTCAGTTAAAAAGTTTAGTGAAATCTCTTAGTGCTCTTAAATAAAACCCAACTCTTAAGAAAAACTATAAATTATAAGACAGTAAGCAAAGACCTATAAACAGTACCTCAAATCGATCACCGTAGTAATCGGGTATAATAGAATCTCATTTTTTCTGACCAATAATTGTTGTTAAAGTTTTATCGTTAATACATTGTTATTGTTATAAACTAAACGTGCTTACTTTGTCATCTCTACTTACCCCACGTAACGCGGTCCCGGTCTACCTCAGTTACCCCCCGGTACGCTAAACAAGGCGTGTCCACGCGAGTAGAACATCCAGTGGTAGAATTAAAGGAAGCATTGAGATCCCGTAATTGTACTAATCGCGACGCGGCTCCTCTCAGAGAAGTTATCCTTTAAAGAAATGCGCTACCCCCGAAGCTACTCGTGACAATATGTAAGCGATACCAAGAAGTGTATAGAAAAGCAGTAAGAAATTGTAAATAATGTATAATCTTACCTTGAGAACATGCTGCGTGGATCACAATCCTGGACCAGTCAGGAGCCTTTGGAAAGCTCCAGTCGAGTCCATAGAGGACTCAGCCATTCGAAGAATCACTAGTAGGAGTTCCCCCATTCTTCGACTAGATTCTTAGAAGATAAAAAAGTATAAGCATTTATAATATATGGATGAAATACCAGTAGCAGTGGACAAAGAATTAAATAATCTAAAAATAACAAACCTTAGAGTCTATTCCAGATCAAATATTTCCAATCAAATGAATCTCGTGCCAATGACTTTTTTCAGGTCAGTGTGTGCTAGCCCCTCAAGCACACATTGACTAATAAGAAACAAATTTGTCGGTCCAATTATCACCACATACTCAATATTCACGATACTTATATTTGATTGTATTGTTTAGCTCATCTAAAATGCCAACACACGGAAAAGCAAGAAAATCACGTCGACGCCATTTTAGACAAACCCATAAGGAAGGAACCGTGTCACCTCAATAGAACAGACGAAACCGAAAAGGACAACTACGAGCACCATCTACCGGGCTTTGTGTAAACCAAGCAGTTCGCAATACAAAGGAAACACAAGGAATCTGTAAACGATGACATATCCTGTCGCCACCTATGAGGAAGAGCTAAAAGCGTACGTATAGTTTTCGATTATTAAGTTAATTTACATCATGTTTACTGTAATAATTGAAATGTAATTTGAATAACTTTATTATAAAATAGCACCAGATCGCATTAACTCGTACAAATAATAAGATTTGTAAAGACATAATATGATATGTTGCAAAGATATTAAATTTCTATATACAATGCGAACAAGTAAAATAAATTGAGTGATTTGATATACAAAGTCAGCAAGTTGTGGATAGGTCAAGAAATATAAGTAACTGAGTCATTAAACTGCTATAATGCTGTTAGCAAATATTTTATACATAGACGGGAAAGTCTATATACTATATAGTTTTGATAAATTTGTAGATAATGAATATAAAAATAAGAAATAAATAACAATGGTTAAATAGAATATAGACAGGACGGCTTTTGGGATTTTATACTAACAAGAAATAAGTTTAACATCACACATTGTTAATATAGGATAGGTAGTTTATTTTAAGTTGATTTTTAATGCCAAGGGTAAAATTCATTATCTTTATATATAAGCCCCATTTAAACAACTATTCCCAAAACTAACCGATATAAAGACAATGAATTAATGTCAACTCTGTTGAGATGGATGCATCTAAACAGAGGGGATATCATATAAGAGGCAATTTATTATACATAGACATAAAACTCTAGTTATAAAAATAAATGGCATTATAAGCCAGTATAAGGAAGGAAAGCGAGGTTCGCATGAAGTACAAGGTATAATATATCAGTAAGATTAAAAAATACAAATCGTGACAATATTGTTGATGGAAATACTAGTATTTTGTGTTAAATCATTAAAACATAAACATTTATATAAGCAAGTAGGTTTACCGCCACCTAGGAGTCCACCCACTTCTTAAGCCCCTCCCCTTTTCGCGAGCTCCGCCCACTGCATACACGAGCACGTATCTGTCATTCTTGCAGAAATAGGTGTGTGTGTGTGTGTGTGCTTATGGTGTTCTTCTGAGTAATACGTATGTGTTCCAAGGATATCACAAAGGCTAGACGTACCTAATAACCATTCGTCCAGCGAAAGGCTTGTATTTAATGAAAAAAAGTCGATCAACGATGCTACTGACTAAAACATTCCGAGTAATCGCAATCGCCTTGAAACTACTTAATGGCCGGCAAGATTGCCCGATTTAACTCCGCTCCACTTTGTTATTTGCGGACATTTAAAATAGAATTTCTCATTAAGGCAGGAAATGCTCCAGAAAATTCATAAAGCTAGACATATTTCGCAATATACAAGTGCTTTATCATAAAGAACAGTGGCTGAGGGTACCGAAAGTAGGTCCGGTCATATTCTCAAAGCATCGGAATACAGTGTGAAATATTTCTGGCATTATTCCCGGAATTCTAAAAGCGTAAGAGCGAAGCGTGAAGAGTTAAGCCGCATAATTCTCTTAATCTGAGCTGAGAATTTCCCGAATATATGCATGTAGTTTTAAAATATGTAGCACTCTAAGAGCGCAATTCTCTTTAATGCCACCGGCGCCCTTTATTTTATTATATCGAATAAAATATGGCGGAATTCGCTTTAAAGCAAAGAGGGCCGACAAGAGTAAAATACGAGTCTAAAACGTCTTGATTGGTTACATGATTATGTACCGGAAGCGGGAGACGTTCGTGTTCGAATAAAAGTTTGACGTCATCCACCTAATTCCACGCAAAGAAATTGTTCGATCGGGGAAATCTGCCCACTCGAAAACGTAAAATGACATGGTTTATCCTCGCGTTATTTTTGCCTGATTTCCCTCGATGGAAATGTAGGCGTACATTGGAAGGGGTTTCACAATGCCCCCATAGATCTGAATTCAACAATTCTTAGCCTTGGTCTGCCTAATTCAGTTTCCCAAATTATGCTAAATATAACCAACTCATCTTTTTGCCGAACATGTTCAGTCGCCTAAATTAGTAAACGGGTATCCGAAAACGAACCGACTGACCTTTAAAATGGCGAGGCAATCAAATTATACACCAATTTACCTACACATTCTAGTTAACGAGATTCAGCCCGAAAATTACAGGTATAATTTAGTTACAAAATAAAGTTCTAATAGTTACAGAGAAGCGCTCGCAGTCTAGAGTTTCTCGATCATTAGTAGCGTTGATTTGAATATTACACCCTGTGGATGAACACAAATGCTTTTGGGTGGCCAGTAAGATCACTCGATTTAACTTAGCTTGACTTTATTCTTTAGGAATACCAATTGAATCCGAAATGCGGTACATTCTTATGAATCACCCCCCACAGTAGGCTCTAAGGTTGGAGGCAAGGTTCAGTTATAAAATGAAGGTCTAGTAACTAAAGATCTAGCAGTTTATAAGCTGTAGCTGCTAACTCATTTAGGTGGCTATAAAAATGTATTGAAGGATCAAATTTAGCAGGCAAAATTTAAAGGAAGAGTTTAGAAGGAACTTATATTTAAGGCGTGGCATCCTACAGCCGACAGATGACGTTTGTTAGTTTGGAGGGCGGCCACTGACAGTTGACAGACACGTTCGGAATCTCTCGGTCATCCTCGGAAACACCTAAATTAATAATAAAAGTATTGGAGTCTTGCGGAGATCAAACCACCAACTTTCGGCGTGCGAGACAAAGACGATACCGCTGAACCAACTGAACCCTGCAAAATTACTTTTTAGAAGTGTATATATGACGCAATAGGGGTTATGTTCATTTAATAATTCGGTTCAGGCTAAGCTAATACCATTTTACTCTAGATCACTACGTGACCTACTACCCCGTATCTAATGTGGCGTCATCGTCATGCCAAATAGGCCTAACCACTACTAAGGTGGGTAGTTTTAGGGATGAGTTTTGCCTAGCCTTTTGAGACTCTATACTAACATGTATGTCAATATTTACATCATATAGATAGCGGTCCAAAAATGTGTAGAAAATACATTAATTTCAAACCAAATAAAACGCCATTTGAAAATACACACCGTATACATTTACCCAATTTCTTAAAATTACATAAAATTCAGTTAACATAATCACAGTTATTTTTCCGATATGTGGCTGCCGCATTTATTTAAGCAACAGAATAAAAATTTGTCTCAAAATACGTGGTTCCAGTCGGTCTATAAAAATCTAATTTTTGATAAACAAAAACGATAAATTTACAAAACAAGCTTACATTGTATTAAAATGTAGATGCAAAGTTCTTATCAAATTATGTATTCAAGCAATTTCTTATATACGAGCCAAGCTAAAGGTCAGATATTATTTAAATAATATTTCGACAATATGTTTTGAATAAATTATCTCTCCTCTGTGTTAGCGAAGATTACGGTTAATAAATGAATAAATTATTCCTTCATCGAACCAACGAATGATCCAACCACACCTACGAATATTACCAATCGAGATGGTATAAATTCGGAAAATTTCCTAATGTGAACATAATTCAGCTCAGTTCTCTCGACAGCAACACAACTCAAGACCTCCGACATGTGACTTTATGTTTTTGTGGTGTTAAATTTATACAATCGGTAAGTTTCATAAATAAATTATATCATGTAAAATAATTTTCAAAATTCCCCAAATTATTCAAAAATAGATAAAAGTTTTTAGTCTGTTAAACACCGCATCTGGGAGAAAAAGGGGCCTTATATATCTTTTGCTCTAGTTATATTAAATACATGTATAACCCTTATGCAAATTTGATGTTAAATCATGCATCAAAAAGCACATCTCCTGAAAACACATGTTTTTTGTCTAAGTATGGCCCAAACGACATTAACCATGTTTTTTGTCAAATATATAATTTCTGAAAGATGGTTATCGATCGGGATGCCGAAGGCACTTTTGGCGCTATTTGCGCATGTAGTTTTCGAGAAAAACCAATTCTGGTCTACTACTTAAAATCGCTCCAAATGTATTAAGTTATACATCAAATTAAAGGCAATTTTACAGCGAACCAGAAAATCGATTCAATTTTTTATATAATTTTTTATAAAGGCACTATTATAGTGCCCAAAAGGTGTTAACTTAAAATCGCTTCAAAATATATTAAGTTATATATCAAATTAAAGGGAATTTTACAGCGCACCAGAAAATCGATTCAGAATTTTTATATCATTATTTATAAGAGAATTATAGTGCTCAAAAAGTGTTAACTTAAAATCGCTTCAAAAGATATCAAGTTATATATCAAATTAAAGGGAATTATACAGCGAACCAGAAAATCGATTAAGAATTTTTATATAATTTTTCTTAAGGGAACTACAGTACTCGAAAGGTGTAAACCTAAAATCGCTTAAAAATATATCAAGTTATATATCAAATTAAAGGGAATTTTACAGCGAACCAGAAAATCGATTCAGATTTTTTATATCAGTATTTATAAGGGAAGTATAGTGCTCAAAAGGGGTTAACTTAAAATCGCTTTAAAAGATATCAAATTATATATCAAATTAAAGGGAATTATACAGCGAACCAGAAAATCGATTCAGAATTTTTATATAATT
>MU185816.1:73105-103603 GCA_016904865.1 Pissodes strobi | reverse complement strand
TTATATGTGACACATACTAGAGGAGTCTACGTGACAATATCATCATGTCTGTCGTGGCGTAAATAAATTTAAATAAAGTAAGTATGACGCTGTAACAATATTTTTTTAGGGTGCTTCAAAAACATTGACCATCGCTTAGGAGGAGATTTCTTGGGGAAAGTACTAATTCGATATGAACCAAGCTTGTTCAGATGGTTTTAACAGTGTTAGGCTAGCATGTTTTAATAGCACCAAACTAGGTGATATAGAACCTCTATACAGATTAAAGCATGGCAGTATGAAATCTCGAGCTTTTTATGCAGGGTGCTCAAAGAGCACCAGATTTTGCAAAAATCAGTTTGGCTAGTCTTGATTTTAGACCCTCTAGAGCGTCGCAGTAGATACTGTGACTCAGACTCGTTTATTTTATTACGGAAGGTGCCTCAGAAATATAAAATATCTGTTAAGATGTTATGGTTTGGTATGGTGTGGTAGGTAGAGGGGTTGCTCGGCAAGATTTGCCCTTCAACACGTCGACCACAATTGATATTTTGTGTATACCCTTCTATTTTAAAGGAAAATTCCTATCTTTTTTGAGAACCTCAGAACATTTCGAGGGTTGAACTTTTGTAGATCTTAAGGTTTCATGTCCGAAGCAACAACGGCAAATATTGACATGGCCTGGAATAAAATTAAATCCACGATTCTCACTGCCGCGGAACAAGATGTAGGCAAAAAGGAACAAACTGCGAAAACACCATGGATGACCCAGGAAATTATAAATCTTATTGAGGAAAAACGTAACTATAAGAACACTAACCCACAAAAATACACACAACTGAAAAAGCAAGTGGAACACCTTATAAAGATAGCTGAAGAAAGATGTATGGAAGAAAACTGTCGCGAAATGGAAGAACTGAACAATAAACATGATTACTTTAACCTAGATAAAAAATTGGAATTAACTGGAAACAAAAGGAAAATAATACCAGTGGTCACAAGAAACACCCAAGGAGAGATCCAGTTGACAGAAGATGACAAAAAAACAGACTTGGGTAGACTACATAAAACATCTATTTGCAGCAGAACGAGATGACGTAAGAGAAGAAAACAGACAAGCGGAACACCTATGTATACTTAAATCAGAAGTGGAATATGCCATACAAATTTCGAAAAACAAAAAAGCAGCTGGACCTGACAACATTCCAATAGAGTTCTTAAAGGCATTAGACGATAGAAACTTGACCCATCTAACAAAAATACTCAACAAAATCTATGAAGCAGGAGAAATACCAAAAGATTGGCTTAAATCGGTCTTCATTCCCTTACCTAAAAAAAACAACCCCAACTCCTGTGATGAATACCGGATGATCAGCCTGATGAGTCACCCATTAAAAGTACTTTTGAAAATAATCCAACAGAGAATATGTCGAAAATGGGAAGAACAACTAAATGAGGCGCGGTTTGGCTTTAGAGCAGGATTGGGAACTAGAGAAGCATTGTTTGCTATCACAGTACTGCTAGAGAAAAGTTGAGAATACAACAAAAATGTTTACGTCTGTTTCATCGACTTCCAGAAGGCGTTTGATAGAGTCCAACACGATAAATTCATAGAGAACCTAAGGAGTATCAATCTGGATCCAAGCGATATACGATTAATAAAAAAATATCTACTACAATCAAACGGCAGTAGTGCGTGTTGAGGACATGGAGACAGATGAAATCGAAATCCAAAAAGGAGTTCGCCAGGGCTGCGTTCTATCCCCACAACTATTTAATCTATATTCACAGTTTGTGTTTCACAAAGCGCTGGAAGAGAGACGCGAGGGAATAAACATTGGAGGAACATTAATAAACAACCTAAGATTCGCCGATGATATTGCTATAATGGCAGAGGGTGCAGAAGATCTTCAAACCCTATTAGATAGAGTCAACCGAGAATGTGAAGAAGTAGGACTCACTATAAACATCAAAAAAACTAAATCTATGGTCATAAGTAAAAATCCAAACACTAACCCTTTTCTCACTTTGAATGGAAAACGAATAGAACGGGTGCAAAAATACAAACATATCGGCTCAGTCATAAATGCTCAAATCACGGTAATACCGTGGCTCAAATGGATCCAGACGAAGAAATAAAGATTAGAATAGAAATGGCTCGAAAAGCATTTGTCAAATACTCCGCAATGCTTTCAAACAGAAATCTAAACCTCCACATTAGAATAAGGTCTACGGAATGCTATGTGTGGTCAGTATTGTTGTACGGAGTGGAAACTTGGACCTTGAGAGCCCAAAGGTTCAAAAAACTTGAGGCATTTGAGATGTGGCTTTATAGACGCATCCTGAAAATACCATGGCCTGACAGAATCACCAACGACGAAGTACTAAGACGGATTGGTCACAAAAGAAAACTGTTGACACTCATTAAGATAAGGAAAACATCTTACACAGGACACATCTTACGCAACGATAAATACCTACTGCTACAAAACATAATGCAGACGGGTAGGTAGAGTAGAGGGGAAGAAAGGTATCGGCAGGAAGAAAATATCCTGGCTACGAAACGTAAGGGAATGGACAAATCTCGGCGTCGAAGAGCTGTTTCATGTTGCAAGAGACAGAGACGCATTTAGAACCGTTGTCGTTAACCTTCACTGAGAAGACGGCATGAACAGAAGAAGAAGAAGAAGGTGTCAAAAGGGCATTTTTGAGATACCTCAACCTTTAGCGAGTCAGCACCTGACATTCGCAGAGTAAGTGCTCTGACGTTTCAGCCGTAGTTTGGCAGAATCTGCATTGTTCGTCAGTGATCTTTCCCATTTTCTTGAGGTGGTGCCTCCAGGAGAAGGTCCTCAACCAGTTTTATCTCAGTTTTTGTGTAGTTTTATCTAGCTTTTTTTGTGTAGTTAGGCGAGTGAAAGATGAGTCTTTTGGCTTGTATCTGCCCAGGTGCATTCGCCCAATGTGTCTCTTTCCGCCGTTTTTCCCCAATTTCTGAGTTCATTCATTACGTGTCCTCTAGTGATGCCACATAATGGTTCCGGCCCGCAGAAGGCAGTCTGTGCACCATTCCGTGCGAGCTGGTCAGCGGCTTCGTGGACTTCCACAGTCTCGTGCCCTGGTACCCACGTTAGGGTTAGTCTGTTTCTGTTTGCCAGTTGATCTACAGCCATCCGTTAATCCCACACTAGCCGGGAGTTGATTCTGCTAGATGCTAGCGCTTTTAAGGCTGCTTGACTAATTGGAAGATTGTGGGAGTGTTTCCTAAAGATGGAGAGATTCGATTCCTAGGTCCGTAAACTCCGGATCCCGCTCTTTCTTTCATCTTTGATCCATCTGTGTAGCAGACAAGTGACCCCCTCTCTAGTTGTTTTAGTCTTTCCCCTGTAATATTGCGGTCTTCAATTACCACTTCCAAGGAGCGATCAAAATTGAGTTTTGCTTCCATTGTATCGGTTGGTTTGGACATCGCCTCTATCTGGATGTCCTTCAAAATTTTAAGGTTATCACTCAGGTTTCCTGACTTCAGTGTTTGTGCCTGAGTGACTATACGCACGGGTCCAGGTCTATGCATATGTGCAGCAGATGGAAGTCAAAAATGGTTTCTAGAGCTGCTGTGGGGCACGTTTTCATAGCCCTTGTTATACCCAGATAGGCAAACCTTTGTACTCTTATTAGCTTTCGCTGTGTTGTTATTTCCTTTGTTTTTACCCACCACATTAAGCAGGCGTAGGTTATAATAGGCTTTACAACAGTATTACAGGACCACCCGGTGATGAAGGGTTTTGGGCCCCATGTTTAACCAAAGAGTCATAGACACCCCCAATGCATCGCCGTTGCTTTTTTGATAGTTCTTTCGGGGTGTGGGTTCTAGGTTAGTTTCTGGTCAAGAATGATGCCAAGATACTCAACCTTTTTTGAATGCTCTACCGTTGTCCTTCCCAAAGTGGGTGCTTTAAGATAAGAGTCCTTGCAAAAAATAAGGCTATAAATTTATATAAACACATTGTATGAAGGTTTTACAGACATGGTAACTTTTTAAAGCTGTTTGATTCGACTGAAGCTTTATTTAGTAAACCTGGTTTAGAGGATCAATACTCTATTTCCATAATTATAATATTTATCGAAATAACAAGCAATGATTCTTACCAGAAGGAATTTAATCACTAATCAAACAACTAAAACAAACCAATGACACTTTCATTGATGTCAAAGTAAAGAAGACAAACTGTAGTCCGAGCCTCAATTTTGAGAATATGTGCTCTAACTGCTCTAATCTCATTATATCTGGTGGCGATTTTAACACCAGATTTAGGATCTCGGGCTGCCGGATATCTAGCTTCAGAGGCATTGCATTCCACAATTCTGCTTCTAAATTTAAATATGCTCTTCTAGCCTCAGATAGCCCGCACCCATTTAGGCGAGGGTTTGACTGAAAATTAAATATTTGCGGCTGCAACAATGTAGACAGGGTGCCTAAACTCGTCTTTCTTCTCCACTACATTTTCCATAATCAAGCACTCTCTCCGCCCTATCAATTAGGTGATGGAGAGACATTTCCCTGGACTTTCCCCCTCTGGATGGCATGTTGTCGGGTATGGATTGGTATTCCCACGAATACATTGGATTAATGTCATATTCAGGCCTGATTAACAGTTCTCTGACTCCTAGGACATGATTTATTCCAGGTTCTTGTACAGCTTATATGTGTTTAAAAATTGAGATGAAAGCATGCTGGAAAATCGGTAAGGTATCTCTAAGAAATTTGATCCACTCCTGATTACATTTGTAACATTTTATTAACAAATCTTCGGATTATCTGATGGTTTTTCTGAAATATGGCAATCCGTTAGATAGAAGCCAAACTCGTTTCGAAAACTTATAATAACTGGTCCAGGTTTCAAAATATCCACCCCCCAACTTGTCGATGAGACTATCTTCAGTTTTTCTAATGACATTTTTGATGCGATTGCTCTATCAAGGATAGCCAAAGTAAGGAAGTATTCTAAATATTCTAATTAAGCAAGAAAGAATTAAAGAAAACAAACTAAAACGCATGGTTTTTTTAGAACTAGCGGTCTTGACAGTAAAAGGCGCACTAAGGCCCCTGCCACTAAGATATGTGGAGAGTTAACAGGGCTGATGGACCAGACTTGGAAGAGAAAGGTTGAAGATAAAAGCGTCTATAAAATGATGAAATGATTAACCAAAGTCGGAGCTGGTCAATCATATTATTAGTTTTTCTTGGGTGTTTTATGGATTAACCGCAAAATCAATCAGGGGACAGGCTTATGAATTTGCAGAAGCAAACCACCTTAAACATAATTTTAACAAGCAAAAAGAGTATGTGGTAAAGACTGGTTCTACTCTTTCACGCGCCGGAATCCATCTGTATGTAATCTTTCGTAAACCTGAAGCTACGAGTCTAAGCCAAGTCGTGCCATTGAACAAAGCAGAGGTGATAATTTGAACGACAGTACTAAACTGCCACATGCACTCTGATAACAGCTGAATAAATGGCCGATTGACCTTTGCGGCCAAGTGAGCTATTCAACCGTTAGGTGGCGGGTGCAGTGCACACGTGTTACATGCCTTACTTTGCAGTCGATATTTGACTATTTTCCCCTACATATTCCAGTTCTTTGGTTAATGATTTCATCATTTCATCATTTTATAGACGCTTTTATCTTCAACCTTTTTCTTCCAACTATACTATATTCTTCGATAATTTAGAGAAAATGTACAGCCAACACAAATTTGAAGCCCATCGTGTTTTCAACGTTGATGAGATGGGTGTTAGTAATATCTACACCCCCTAGCCCGGTTGTTGCGAAAAAAGGACAAAAGCAAGTGAGTGCACTTACAAGTGGCGAAAGAGGGCAATTAGTGACTGTGGTTTGTGCAATGAGCGCTGCTGGCCACTATGTCCCGCCAATGTTCAATTTCAAACGAGAAAGAATGAAAGAAGCACTGGAAAGAAATGGAACAACGAGCGCTATTTACCGCGGTTCGAAGTCAGGTTGGATCACAGTAAATCTTTTTAGTGAGTGGAATAAGCATTTCGCTAGATTTACTAAACCTAGCATGGTGATGGACAATCACTGTATCCACTCCAGCTTGGTTATTTACAATTTCTGCAGAGAGAATGACATCAATATTGTCTCAATTCCCCCGCATAAGTCCCACAGGCTTCAACCTCTCGGTATTTGCTTTTCCGAACCGCTAAAAAATACCTACAACCAAGAATATGATAAGTGTGCAAAATCCAAGGAACACGAGAAGATCATGCAAACTGAGATTGCAGAATTATTCAAGAACGCTTATAATAGGGTAACAACAGTGGAAAGGGGGTGAAGGCTTTTGAAGTGACCCGACATATTTCCATTGAATCATGTTGTATTTAGTGATGATGAATTCACTAACATTACAACTGTGGAAGTTCCATCTTCTACGCCAAATCTTCTAACTGCTGATAAAATCATCCCAAGAGCAAATGCTCACGCTAGAGAACATGGAGAGCCAACACTTTCTCCTATCGCTCGACCATCTACTTCTAGGCTGTCCATGCCAAAGCAGTCCATTCCTAAATTTAATTCTAAACGCCTTTGTAGATTTTCTTCGTCGACAGAATCAGTTAATTCAAGTTCAGATCTAGAAGAAGTTTTTTGGGAAAGGAACTGACTGATAATGAAGATAAGACTTTGCAACCCAAAAAGGAAACATAAGTTTTTTTGACCTTGTACCATTGCCGGTAGTAAAGACAACAAGTACAACAGGCAGGAAGAGCTAGTTGACGAAGATGAACGCAATTAAAAAATAACAAGTAAGCGGTGTATTTGTTCAAAAAGAGACTGTTGAAGAAGAAGAAAAGTGTCCTATATGTTAAGATTTTGGCACTACCAACGAATTATGGTGGAGGTGCCTCTCATGTGGGTGTTGGGCACATGCCGAATGCACGGAGATTGTGAAAGCTGAGGATTACATTTCTAACAAATAATGTTAAAATTCTCTTCTAGTTTTCCTCTGTGTTTTCTTTTTTAATATAAAAATGTCTTTTACTGCATACGTTTTTATAACGAATTTTTAGAAACACCTGGTCGACATTAGCCGACTGTCTGGTCGATTTTAGTCGACTGTCCGGTCGATTTTAGCCGACAGGTCGATATTACCCACCAAGGTATTATCTTTCGTTTTTCTTCCTCGTACAGAAAATATTTAGGATAACTTACCTTTTCTTGACATGTTTTACGTAAACAAGTTCTGTTCTACAATCCTGCAAAATTTGAAGTTTATAAGGGTAACTAGAAAGTCGTTGTAAGGGTATTTGCCTAAGTTTCGACCACTATCCCCTACATGATGCGGAGTGTCACACATGTGCTACATTTTTTGATATGTCTAAAGCATATAATATATTCTGGCATAATGGCCTCAATATTAAGCTACAAACTGAAAGTACCTGGACAAATTTTGTTAATAGCAGTGTCTTTCGTTCTATGTAGCACTTTCCTAGGCTACATGCTACATTGATTGATTGATACAATCTAGTATTAGGCCCATTCATGCAGGAGTCTCGCAAGGCTACCCTTTCAATATATTTACTCACAATATTCTGGACCTCAAAGGTGATGAGCTCTACCTCTTTGCAGATGGTACTCCACTACTACTAGGTTCTAGCCCAAGTAATATATTTCAGTGAAATATTAACTTTCTGAAAATGTGATACGGGACTGGAAAATCGAATTAAATGGAAAAAACCAAGACCATCTTCTTTTCCAACTCCCGCTTTACAGTTTTAGGCATTGGCGTTTTATTCCCTGGACAAATCAAATAAATCACTTAAGCTCTATCTTCGATAATGACGTAGGAGACCAACACTTGTTTACGCATTGCCAAAGCAAATGGTCAATTCGCGCTCAGTTATCCGGTAATTTGTAGAGAGAGCAAACTAAATTTTAGAACAAAAATTGCATTGTACAAAACCTTTATCAGATCTGGGCTAAATTATGGTGTTGCGACTTGAAGTACCAGCTCCAGGGTGCAACGTCTTAGGTTTGAAGGCAAAGCAGCACGTGTAGTTATAAACGTTCCATATTATGTACGAAACTGAATTATACATAACGATCTAAATATAGAAACTCTTTCGGGATTCTATGACAATATTATCAGTAATTAGGCACTTTAAAAGAGCCGCTCTTCAATTATATATTTCCACACTTTAGCTCATCAAAAACACAAATACACCTATCCTAGAAACTTGCTTCTTCTTCCTATTTCCCTCCAAACTTAGCTTCACAAATAACACTAATCCATCAGCAGAATGTAGCAATGTCCATAGAAAAGTGGTAAAAAGCACCCGAAAAATAAGATATGATCCTATGAGGAGCAAAATTGCTTCCCTAAGCGCTCAGAGGAGAAAATGCTTCAGTATTATTAACCAGTGGCATACAAACATAAGCAGATATCATTTATCATCGATATAAGAGTGTGAGCGGAGTAAGTTTACACAAAAGGGACATTCTTAGACAAACTCGCATCATAGAAATATTTCTTTTTAAGATGCATTTTCGGTATATCCGTAAGAAACTAGCAGTAAAGGTAGCACTGTTTGATAATTTATTTAAATAAAGTTTAAGTAACTCTAGGTGGAATTTTGAATCATATGCTACAATTTAAAATATAAAACAAAAAACACGAATTCGAAGTGAATCCGACCTATTTTCAACATGTATTAATATCCCATCTTTTGCGATAAAATTATTTATATTTTTCGAAATGCTCTGTATATCAAAAAAAATATATACATTTTGTTTTAAAACTAGAGTGACATAAATGGAGACGGAAAATAAAATAATATCTTTTCGAATTCAAAATCTATCATTATGCCAGCTATTGAATTTTTAACAATCAGGAAACTATACGCTATGTTCAAAGCGATCCAAATGAGGGTTCGCGGTGTGTCGTAGAGTATAAATATGTTATAAATACCATTTTAATGGACGTTATAATTTATTTATCTCTAAATTACGCTGAATTAACCAGTTAATTTCGAACAATTTTCCCGAGCTGCACGAAATATGTTAAACATAATTATCTAGAGCTTTGACGACCATGTTTACACAGTCCTGTAAACACTGAACGACAAACAAACGCAACGCATTTGAATGGTGGCAGAATATATAATTAAAAGATGTGGCTGCCACTATGATTAAAAAATCGTAGCCTATTTGTCATGGCAAATACTAGAAATATTGTGTAATCCGAAACCATTCTAAGTAATGTAAATTGCTTCGAGAGATTAATTAAAATAATAAATAATTAAAAGTTTCCAAAGAAGATTACGTCTGTTCTAGTTATGTTAAATTGCCTACATTTTTAAAAAATCTAAAGGATCCATACGTACTCAATTCAAAACTTCATACGATGAATGATTCCTACCATAACCAATCAGATGAATTGGTAAATGATTTATAGTAAGTAATAACTTTACAAAAACGTCTCGCCCATCTTTGACAGATGAACGCGGCATCACGGCGACTACAGCCAAGGAAAAAGCAAACATAGTCGCCAGAATGTTTTCCTCGCACTCCATCTTAAACGTCCTTCAAGGCAAGGCTCTCCCCACCATATCGAACATCAACACTACCATGGCAGAAGTTAAGTTTCATCACCGTGATATACGTAAAATCCGCAAAGAACTAGATACGTAATAAGCATCAGTACCGGACCGTTACCATCCTGTTAAGGAACTGTGCCAACAAACTAACATTCATTTTTTCCAGACATTTTTCTCTGTCTTACCGAAAAGGGATTTACCCATCTTCTTGAAAAGTCGCTCGAGTGCAACCTGTTCCAAAAAAAGGCAAGAAAAGCACGCACTCAAAGTATTGCCCGATTGCCTTGCTTGCTTTCAATAATTTTCAAAGTCATGGACCATGTAGTCAATCAGCAACTGCTCAAGTACCTCGAGGCCAACAGATTAATTAGCGATAATTAATGCGCCTTTCGCAAAGAGAGATCGACAGGAGATATATTAGTCTATGTTACTCATATATGAAGTAGGGCAATTGAAAACTACGGCAAGCGATTGCGTTGGATATTTCGAAGGCATTCGACAGAGTTGAGCATGACGGATTGCTCAACAAACTGCCGTCCTTCGGACTGCCAGTCTCTCTCTGCAGCTGCCTTGCCAGTTTCCTTAAAAACCGATCTCTGCACGTTGCAGTTGATGGACACATCACAGACACATTCACCATTAACGCGGGCATGCGTCAGGACGCAATAATTTCACCATCTCTCATCCTCATCTTTATTAATGATCTGCTGACCGAAACCAATAATCCTGTTTACAGTTTTGCAGATGACAGTATCCTAGGCTCCCAATTTAGATCAGAAAATCCATTGCCAGCGACTGAGACTTATCACCGCAGACAGGAGTAAATTACAACAATTAATAAAGATCTGGAGGATGTTCGAACTTGGAGCGACAGAAATTTGGTCCGGTTCAATGCAGCAAAACCCCAAGCAGCCACGTTTACCAAGATAGCCAATCCGGCGGGCCCTAATACCATTATGGCAGGATCAACCATTCCTTCATCCTCGTCAATCGGACTACTGGGCGTCTCGGTCAACAACATTATGTCACGGCATGACCACGTTGCTAACATCGGAAATAAAATCAGCTGCACAGAAGCTTGGTGCGCTGTTTCGCAACACTTACTTAACTTTTTCGTGTCCGGGGACCAAAGTTTTTCAGCCCAGTATTGGGCTAAGTCAAAAGATTCCTTGCCTCCCTGCCACAGTTCGTCGAGGGTACATTCACCGGGACAGTTGGGGTATGTCAGAAGGTGTTCCATATCCTGATACTCGCCACAGTCGCATCTGTCGTCGTGTTCGTCCATAAGGCCCCACTTAATCAGGTTTGCCTTCACTGGTGCTACGCCCTTTCTGATGCTCTAGATCTTCCATCTCAGATTCTCGCCGCTGGGCATCTCCTGTAATGGGTGGTAGTCATTTGGGGGCTCGGTGAGTTCGTTGTTGAGGAATCTCTTGCGGGATTTGAGTCTGCCAGGTTCACAGGAGGCGTCGAATAAGCTGTGGCGTTCATCGAAGGTCTGCTTGAACTTCTCGGGTGCTCATGTGCGGCTCTTCGGAAGTTGGGGTCCGCAAAACCGGCCGCTTTATATAGCTTCCCGAGTGGTGTGGGTTTCATGCATCCGGTTGTTAGTCGGCATGTATCGTTTAGGCTTAGATTGACCTTTTTGGCATGTGCAGATTTGGACCACACCGGGCATGCATATTCTGCCGTAGAGAAGCACAGTGCTTGGGCTGTTGTTCTCATCACCATTGGTCTGGTTCCCCACTTGCTGTTGGCCAATTTCCTCACTATGTTATTTCTTGCTGCGACTTTATGGCGGGTTTTCTCACAGTGATGTTTGTACGTCAGTGACCGGTCGAATATAACACCCAGGTATGGTTTATCTGTGTGCTCCAAGGTGGTGTTATTCCAGGTTACATTCAGCCTTCGGTTCGCCTGTTTTGAGCGAAGATGGAAGGCACTGACTTGTGTTTTTAAGAGATTAGGTTTAAGGGAATTTTCCTGGTAGTATTCTGACATGGTGCCAAAAGCGCGTTCCAGTTTTTGTTCTACCTCCTGAAAACTCTTTCCTTGAGCTGTGATGGCCAAAGCGTCGGCGTACAGGAAGTGGGTCGTATAATTTGGTGTTGGTTGATCATTGGTATACAGGTTGAATAAAAGAAGGGCCAGTACACTGCCCTGGGCGAGGCCGTTTTTTTGCCGTTGCCAACGATTCTTTCTGCCCTCCAGCGTGACATAGAACTTTCTGCTTTGCTGCAGTGACTCAATGATTTTTACGAGCTGGTAATTTTTAAGTGCATCGTACAGTTTTGTCTTTAGCAGCCTATGGTTCACTGTGTGGTATACAGAGCTTAGATCAACCAAGGCTAGCCCTGTTATTACTTTGTTTTCAAACCCTTCCTCTATATGTTCTGTGGTGGACAAGATTTGGCTGGTGCAGGATTTTCCTGGTCTAAGACCACTATGCCTGCTATGCGATTCAGTTTCAGCCGTTCTTACAGTTTGTGTAGGTGGCATAGAAGCGATATTGGGCGGTAGTTCTTCGGGGAATCTGGGTCTTTCCCAGGCTTAAATAGTGCGGCTACTTTTGCTTTTCTCTACATCTTTGGTATCTTGCATGTCTTGAGGCAGTGACTAAAAAGGTCCAGGATTCATTGTTTGGCTCCAGGCTCGAAGTGTTTGATCTGTTCCACGCAGATGTCGTCCACCTCGGCTGCTTTCCCATTTTTCATTGAGTTTAGTCCCTGGTTGAGTTCTTTGGTAGTAAGCGGCACAGCGGTGTTATTTGATTCCTGCTATGAGCACCTGTTGGTTTTGGATTTTTGACATCTTTTGATGGGTTTCCCATTTAGGAGGAGTTGGTGGGCCACTTGGTTAGATGTTACTTTGCATGGCTGTTTGACTACCTTAGGGTCACAGTTGAGTTTGTTGACTAAGTTCCAGGCCATTTTGCTGCTGTGGGTCATGTCGATGCCTTCCAGGGTTTCGATCCACTTCCTCTGTCATGTTTCACTCAGCATTTCCATTAGTGTTGTTCCGCATGAGATGGTCTCTTCGCTAAAAGAGTCCTGCTCATATAGTGCATCGTATTTTTTCAGGATGTCCTTTGATTCATCTGTGAGGCCTGGGATGAGATATCGCCTGCAGCCTCAGGGAATGTGTCTCTTGGAGATTTTTTTGGGGGGTGTCTACTTCGCTTCAGTTTGGTTTCCAGTTGTGGAAGGATTGGCCGTAGCTTTTTATCGGAATGTTTCCAGGGGACGCCGGCATTATCTGCTAGTTTTGGATGGTTCTTGTGTTAGAGAGTGCGCGCGGAGAGGCTCCTTACTTGTCCTTCCTCCTTCCTTGTCCCCTTCGCAACAAAAAACTGCATGCACCGCGCTCTGCAAAGCGCAAATAAGACCGTGCTTAGAATATTGCTCACACATCTGGGGTGCCGCACCGAAGCACGCCCTAAAGCTGCTGGATTCTATTCAGAAGAGAGTTGTGTGTCTCGTCGGCGAGCCGGAGTTGACACGGGATCTGAATAGTCTGGAACACTGCAAACATATGGCGGAGATATCCCTGTTTTACATATATTTTCACGGCGGATGTTCCCAGGATTTGGCCCGCCCCATCCCGCCCCCAGCAACGCCTGCCAGACAGTTACGACAGACAGGACATCTTTTCCCCCAAATTACAACCCACAACTCTTCAAGAAACGCGTCAATCAAAATCTTCGCACAACACCGCTCGTCGAGTGCCATAGGATCTCCCCTTAGTGTGTGTATCATTGCCATACAAAAATTCGATTAGTTTTTTTATTTCTTCTCATCTGGAATTCTCTTTGCCTTTTCTGAAGTGAACCAAAATCACGACAGTGCATTATGAAATAATGAAAAGAACAAAGAAGAAACAACTAATTCTTTTATTCGCTCGTTTAACAGAGTTACAGGAAACTATAACATCGGTAAACCAGTAGCGTGTTCTTCATTTATTCAGAGGGTGAATCTGCGTTCCGGCAGTATTTTAGGTCCCATGTTATTTTCACTGTATGCCTCGGATTTCAGAAGTGATTTAACACACATGCGCTTCCCTCAGTATGCCGATGATTTTAAGTTGTATTGCAGTTTTACTACTGAATATGTCGTGAGGGCTGAAACGTATATCAATCATAACCTTAACAATATAGACCTTCCACTGTTTTTGTGTTGAATTAATCTAAAACACAGCTACTGTTATTTGGTATGAGCAGGTGTATCTTAATGTTCTTCTTCTTTCTGTGCCATGTCCGGTCGCCCGAACGTTAGCGGTTACCGCAGATAGTGCGTCTCTATCTTCTACAACCCTGAACAGGTCAAGAGCGTTCCGGATGCCTGTCCACTATATGATGTTTCTCAACCTTCCAACACTCCGCTTGCCTTCTATTTTTCCTTTGATGATCAACTGGAGCAGATGATACTTTTCTCCGCGTAAGATGTGGCCAAGGTAAGCAATTTTAGAACATTTCACTGTGACCATTATTTGTCTGCCCACTCTGGCTCCTCTCAACACTTCATCATTGGACAGCGAATCAGTCCACGGGACCCGCAGCATTCTACGATGAATCCACATTTCAAATGCTTCTAGCCGATTTATTGAGCTAATCTTTAAGGTCCAGCATTCCACCCCATACATAAGAACTGACCAAATAAAACACTTCACCATACACTGGCATAATTTAAGGTTTAAGTTATCGTCACAAAAAAGTGTTCTCATTCGTTGGAAAGTTGCTCATGCCATTTCGATCCAATATCTTATCTCAACTTCGGGGTCCAAGGTGTCCGTCAATATACTTCTCAGATATTTAAACTGGCTGACACGCTCTATTACCTTCCCCTCAAGGTTGAGCTGCTCGTTCTCGTAGCTATTTCAGCTAAATATCATAAACTTGTTTCTTTTTAACGTGTATGTTAAGTCCGAACTCTTTGTCAACTACACTGATTTTGTTTAATAATTGCTGCAAGCCATCCATATTAGCGCTCAAGATAACAATGCCATCTGCATATCTAATGGTATTTAATAGAACGCCGTTTATTTTAATTCCGTACTCCGCCTCTTCCAAGGCTCCTTTAAGGATTTTATCGGAGTAAAATTTAAACAAGAGGGGTGAGAGAATACAGCCCTGTCTTACACCTCTTTGGATTTTCATACCAGGTATAGTTAGCCTACCGACTCGTGCTTCAGCTGTTTGTCCCCAATATAGATTTTCGATTATACGGATGTCCCTATCATCCAATTGGATGTCTCGCAGCATATTTATCAATTTAGAATGACGCACCCTGTCAATGGCCTTTTCGTAGTCTATGAAACAGGCAAATACATCCTTGCGCTGGTTACGACACTTCTGGAGAAGGACATTCAATCCGAACAGGGCTTCGCGGTTTCCAAAGGCGTTCCTGAACCCCATTTGAGCATCATCAAGGTCGAATTCGCATTTTTTTATGTATTCTGGCACGAACGATTGGATTGGATTGAGCAGGTGGCTCAACAAGCTAATCAGTCTATAGTCACTGCATTTTTTTGGGCGGGATGCTTCAGGAATTGTAATAAAAGTTGACTTGAGCCAGTCTTCTGGGATTATGCCGGTATTATATATCGCATTAAGCAGGCTTGTGACTTTGCCTATATTCTTATCCTCTATAAGTTTCAGCATTTCCATGAGCATTTCGTCCGATCCTGAACCTTTTTTATTTCTTGCTATGTAGATGGCGTGCAGTGCTTCTTCATCGAGTATGTCCGGTCCCTCTGTTGCGTTGTAGTTTTCCTGCAGAGGTGGTCTTTCGTCGCTAAAAAGATTTTCTATGGACTGCACCCATGTATTTATAATTATCTCATCGTCTATGATGCGGTGGTTTGACGAGTCTAACAAGACGACAGGATGTTGTTTTTTTTATGTTAATACGGGCAATGTAGAAGTATCTCCCACTGAACGTTGTAAGAACTTTGGGATATCTCTTGACTCTAAGTTGAGGTTCAAATAACTTTTTTCAAAAAAGCTATGCTAAATTATCCTTTACTTATTTAAAAATCTAGTTAACATGACTATTTTGTTGTCACTATCATACTGCAATATGGTCTTCTGGTGAGTAATTTATGTGAGGATAAGGAAAGTCTTCAGAGGATGCAGAATGGTTGTTTGAGGTTTTTAACTAGGAAATAATCGTTAAAATTCTTTAATCTGTTTTTAAGTGACAGCATTTAAAAATTTCTTTCCAAGTTTTTCGCATATATATTTTGTTATCATAGCTGCTGCTACGGAAAGTTTGCAAAAACCTCCGATATTATATTATAAAGGCCGTTTTACATGCTGTAAAAGACGCAAGAGATATTGCCCGAAGGCATGCGCAGTTGAGACCCAGCTGATCCAAAGTCGCAAGTCTCTTGCACTTGCAACTTATCGCTTCTGCTCGATATATCTGCAAGTGCAAGTGCAGGTCTGGAGGAAATTCTAGTAATATCAGTCTCACCAAGACCCGAAAAATTCACTAGACACACTTGACAGTTGATGGATGTTTGTTTATTTGATATTTGATTGTTACTTTTTATGTATAAATAAAATGAATAAAATTTCGAAAAATAAATTCATAAAAAGAAAAAAAATTGCTGCCACAATATGTGTTTTGATTTCAAAGGTTGGTAGCAAGTCGCAATTGCAAGAGAATTGCGACATGTAAAACCAAAGTGCAAGAAACGTTGCAACTATCGTCTTGCTCTTGCAACGTCTTGCTGCAAGAGAATTGGAGGTTGTCTTGTAGCATGTAAAATGGCCTTAACGCGGAAAAAAAAATTGACAAAATATTACGCTCTCAAATTTTTGAATGTTAAATTCTATAATTAATATTTTGAAAATATCCCTTATTTTGCCGAAACATAGCGCATGTTGTAGTCAAAACAAAATAAGCTTTCAGAATTCCAAAGATACATTCAAAACAATTAATTTTTCAAGATACATCAAATTAGAAACGAAGGCAAAAAACTTTCGCTGATCTTTTTGATGACCAGCATATATATAAATAGTCTCTTTCTCAGGTTGCATAAATATTTTTTTATTAAAAATATTTTTGTCTACCGAAGCTAATATTTGTTGCCCTATCATTTGACTTATTTTTCATCATCAACTATGTAAATAAAATTACAAAACTTGCCTTCTTAGTAATTGTATTGAGAAACATATCAATTTGTTAATAATAGCGCTCACATAATATAACCAACATACTCACTGTAATGGCTGAATTTGATGAAAACGTCGTTCTTTCCCTTTTCTACTGCTTAGCCTTAAGGGGATATAATTTATTGAAAATATATATATGTATTTTCTACCATTCGAGAAAATTGAATTTATGCAAAGCATCCGAGCAACGAGTAGTCACCCTACATACGCCGCATGATAATTGTATGGATTCGTAATCGGAAAGAAAGTCATATCCGTCTGAGACGATTCCTATGGAGAAACTTCAATATTCCGAATTCTCTGGATTTCATGTAAATGCATTCGATTTAAAATTTCTTAATCCGCGGTTAGACTGAACATCGATTTACCAGTTTTTCGTGAAATCCACCCCGCCATTTATAATGACGACGGCATCTACAGTTATAAGTACTTTCAAAGCTCGACGAATTGGACAGAAATTGATGTGAAAACATTGCATTCGCGCACTCATGGAAAGGGTCAATATATTCACGAACTTACACGACCTCCATGAATTACTGACTGCTCTAAAAGTATTTTAAAGTTAATAGTCTGTTCAGTTCCCTACTCTGTTCGGTGAACGTTTTTAAAGTTTAGTACTTCTAAATTTCAAGAATTTTTCTTGTGATGAATTTTTATTGGGCCTAATCATAATCCAATGGAATTATGTTTTAGAATTATTATTTCTTATAAAAAAAAAACATCTTCAATTGCATCGTTAAACCATTTAGAGAATGAACTTGAATTGTTGCGCTATTGCAACTTATCTTCATGCAGTTTAAACAGAAGTTGCCGATCAATTAGCAGTAATTAATTTTGCTCCCTTTATTATACAAAAATCATTTACCATGCTTGTAATATCGATTATGAGACAAATGCCTCATTAAATGTTCAAACACTGGCATACTTGTCATTCTACTCGGAAATATGATGAGTTCACAAAGTAATTTCTCCAGGAAAGAAATAGGTTACTGTAATTATTGCTGTAATTACTGATGGCCGAAAAATAATCCAAACTAAAAATAATAATGCTTGTAAAACACTCACCCTTTCTGAAACTGAGTTCTCGGACTATAATGTGCAATTAAAACCCATTTTAATCTACATGATTTTAAGGAAAATAAGCTTTACAGTAATATGTTCTGCAGAGAGAGAGTTTTTTTGTACTGATCGTATTAGTGCTTTTTTTAATAGTAAATTCCGTATCACTAATCATAATCGAATACTACACTAATCATTAAAGATGCAGGTGAAAAAACAAATATCGGCAAGTTAAAAATAAAGAATGAGTATTCCTTCACATAAAAAGATCGACAACATAACATGCAGAGGAGTATTTCTCTCCTATAGTCCTGACTATTAAATCCTGTCAATTATGATCAATTGGAAATTAATGTACGATTAACTGATCGCCGATTTATTGATTGATTTATTACGAGGGGTAAACCGCTGTGGAACTGTGGTCAAAGAATATTCTACTACGATGCGTAGCATATAATATTCTGCTATGGTGTACAAGATCGTGGAATTCCGTGGAATTACGTGAATTCCAGTGGAATTACGTGCAATTCCAGTGGAATTAGGGTGGAGTTACGTGGAATTTCAGTGGAATTACGTGGGATTCTTCCTCTATCCACGCTAGATAGGTGTTTCCAACGCCGGAGCCGGCGCCGCCAGATCCAAATCGACAAGGACTCCATAAAGATCAGTTACTCTACGATGAGGCGTGGAATCGCTTCGAATTCGATCAGGCACATCGTTGGTTCGGTTAATTATTGCAGTAAATTTCAGATTTTACAATTGAACGGAGACTTGAATTAATGTTGTGTGTTTAAAAATGGCGACAGCTCAGCAAGTGTTGAATGTCAGTCCATCGAAAATCGAAGATTTAGATATTAAAATTAACTGTTTTTGTTGCAAAAGGCCGGTAAAAAGTGATCTTAAGTGTGAAAAAAGGTGTCATTCATCATGTGTAGTGCGGCAAAAGGGCACAAATGTCGTTGCATACGAATCCCTATTGTGTAGTGCATGTGCAGACAATAAACAAACGGAAGCAAATGCAGAATCTTTGGCAAGCGAAAATGCCATTATTCATCAACTAGTGCTTCAAATGATGGAAAACCAAGATTTGTTACGAGAAAAAGTAGCAAATTTAGAAATTAGCCTCGAAAAAGTGCATGAAGAGGTTCAAAAAAACAAGGCAAAAAATGTAAACAATAACAATCTTAAAATTCCATCAATCAGGTCGCCAAATTTAGAACAGGATCTGGCAACAGTGTCGAATACGAATAACAAATCAACTTCGACAGCGTCACCGAGTACCATCACCACTCGAAGCCAGAGCAGCAAGAGTCGTTCCGTTCCCGTACTGAACAATGCAAGTGGAACATCAATAAATATCCATTCGGAACAGGCTAAGAATACCACAAACATGCGCATAAATACTGGGTCTAACGACAGCACGCTTGATACTCTGCGTCGGAAACAGTTTGCGCCAAAGTCAACAACAGCTGATCAGAATGAAGAAGAAAGTGACAGTGACCATGAAGGTTACGTTTTTCATCGTCAACAAAGGAAACAGATTAAACAGAATCAGAAAGTGTACAAAAAACGCTTAGGAAATGCAGAGACTTCGCAAGAAGAAAGCCAAAGGGGTTTTGCTGGCGCTGATCGCAGAGCTTGGCTGTACATCAATCGGGTAAAACGACACGTAACAGAAAATATGATCATCGAATATATTAAAAGACAACCAGGCTTTGAATCCTTAGACATCAATGCCAAAGAACTACCCACGGATCCCAATAGAACCAAATGTTTTGTGGTTACTGCCCCCCTAACACACAAAGACCACCTCTACAACCCTATGTTTTGGCCGCAACTTGTAGGAATTAAAAGATTTATCTTTAGCAGGTATCAGGTGTTCTTAAAGGAGAATCCCACTTTTTTCTGAAGAACAACCGACTGGAAAGTAAAGAACAAGGAACTGGAGAAGAACAGAGATGTGAGAACGACACAAACAATAGCCGCAAACTAGCCATTATATATTACAATGTACAATCAATTGGCAACTGCCTTGATGCTGTCCAGCAACTAGTTGACGAACATAAGGAGTGCTTTGCACTGTGTCTGTCAGAACATTGGAAATCGAGAACACAACTACTAAATTATAATTTGGTTGGGTATGAGCTGGGCTCATTTCATTGCAGAGAAGCTGGTGCACATGGAGGTGTTGCAGTTTATCTGAAAAGTACTTATCAGTGGAGGCCTCTTCGAGATTTGGAAGTTCACTCAGTGGATGGGATCTTTGAGTGTGTTGCAGTGGAGGTTCAGATGAAGACAAGCAAAGTCATTGTCCTATGTGTATACAGAACTCCTGGCTCTCCAGTTAAAGACTTTTTATTTAAGTTATTAATATTGTTTAAACTAGTATTGTAATGAATAGTAATTTAATTTTTATTTCAGGTGATTTTAACATTAACATTATAGCAATTCTGCTCATAATTTTATTTCATTGATGGAGTCATTCAATATTAAACCCTCAGTATTGGAATATACAAGAATGGGTAAGACGTCCTCAAGCTGCATTGACAATATTTTTACCAACCGTAATGATTTTTTGGCTGTGGTAATCCACACTCACATTTCAGATCCCACTGGACAAAAAATAATATTTGACATTAAGGTTGATGCTAACAGAAAACTAAAAACAAAAAGGAGAATATTTAGTGGAGAGAATATAAGTAATTTTAAGTGCATGTTGAAGGATGAGGAATGGGTGAATGTCTTCAGTGTGCATGAAGATTGTGTGAATGAGGATTGTGTGAATGATCAGTGGGAGGCATTTATGTGCACTCTGAATTTTGCTTTTAACTGTTGTTTTCCAGTAAAGAGTATTAACCCTAGTATTAGGAAACAAGAATATCACCGGAGTCCAGAACTTGAATATTGCAAAAGCCAACTTGATGTTTTACTAGTTATGAGTAGTATGACAGGGAGGCAAAAAGAAGGTATAATGAAATGCTTGCAGATGCTAGCAGAGCTAAATATGCAAACCGTATTGAGCATAGTAAGAACAAATCAAAGTGTGTGTGGCAGATTGTGAATGAAATACGGGGTAAGGAAAAAAATAAAAGTATGTATCCATTTATAGGTGACCCGCAAACTTCAGCTAACAATTTTAACTCTTTCATAATTAATGCCGCACCTAACCTTGTAAAGAATTTGCCAGTTAGTGCCACTACTACATCTACAATACCACTCAACAGCAGTTCCATTTTTTTAATTCCAGTAACCATTGATGAAATCTTGAGTATTATAGGCAAACTTAAAAATAAGAATAGCTCAGGTTATGATGAATTCTCGAGCAACTTAACTAAAAAATGTGCTGAAGAAGTGGCAATTCCCATTTGCCATATTTTGAACAATTCTCTTAAGAGTGGTGTCTTTCCGGATAGCCTAAAATTGGCCATAGTAGTCCCTATTCATAAGAAAGGTGATCCAAGTCTCCATGAAAACTATAGACCCATAAGCCTGATACCAACCTTCTCGAAAGTATTTGAAGTTGCTGTTTCTACAAGACTCCTGAGCTTTTTTTACACCAGTGGACTATTCAGCCATTCACAGCATGGTTATCTTAGGGGAAAATCTGTAGACAGCGGTCTGCGACTTTGTCGACAAAGTCTTAAACAGTTGGGAGGACAAAAATCTTTCAATGGGTATCTTCTTTGATATGGCAAAAGCTTTCGATAGTCTTAACCATGACATATTACTAGAGAAGCTATATAAGCTATATATAAGATATGGAGTCAGGGGTCAATGTTTGAGCTGGATAAAGTCATACCTTACAGATCGCAGGCAAAGAGTTCAAGTGGAGCAGAATGGGGAAAAGTTTTTTTCCAGTGAGGCTCGTCTTCAGCTGGGTATACCTCAGGGGAGTGTAATGAGTCCTCTGCTTTTCCTTTTCTATATAAATGATCTAGCCTTCAACATTTTCAGCCATGACTGTTGCCTGGTCAATTTTGCAGATGATACAAACATTTTGTCTATTGGAAAATCCTTAAATGACTTATTGCAAATATCAAATGAGAACTTGAGCCGGACGCAGGACCGTTTCTTGAGTAACAAGTTCTTACTGAATGAGGACAAGACCCATTACATTTGCTTCAGACCAAAACAAAAAAACCCGGACGTACCAGTAAAGGTAAAGATTCAGTCCGGAGATGTGCAGCTTGAAGAATGCACTAAGTTTTTCGGGATCCACATGGATCAGAATCTGGATTGGAAGACACACATTTCTGAGGTGTGCAAAAAAGTAAACGCGGCATGTTACTCTTTAAGAGTTCTGTCCAAGTGTATGTCTCACCGTGATCTTAGGACCGTTTATTTTGCAAATGTTTATTCCAGTCTTCGTTTTGGAATCTTATTTTGGGGAAACAGCGTGGTTTCTGAGAGGGCATTCATTAGCCAAAAGAGAGCTGTTCACACTCTGTCGCGAGTGAGTTGTACTCAGTCATGTCGAGGAGAGTTTATAAAAAATAACACACTTACCCTTCCTGGAATGTATGTATACGAATGCTTGATTTTTACTTTTAAGAACAAACATAAATTTACAGACCTTGAATTGCAGCATCCTTTTAACACCAGGACTCTAGGATACAACATTCCAGCTAACAGACTGACTGCTACTGAGAGAGGTCCTGCCTATTCCTGCATAAAGTTTTTTAATAGACTACCCAACAGCTTGAAGGTGGAACGTAACTTCAAAATTTTTAAGAAAGGTATATATGAGATCATATTTAGAGTAGAACCGTATACTGTACGTGAGTTTTTGGACTCTGGTATGTTATGATGTTTTATTTTGGTGTATTTTAAATCCTAAGTATCTATATGTAGTTTTTAAACTGTATGATTGTAGAATTATTGGAAATATTTTAAAATGTATTTGGTATGTAATGTTACTTTAATTATGTTCTATATTTAGTGTAGTGATGACGCCCATTCATTCTGTTTTATGTTACTGTATTGTAATGTCTAACTTTCTGAATTAAAGAGATTTTGACTTTGACTTTGAATATCGCGGTAAAATTTTTGTTCGATGGACAACGGTTGCCAAGCTCTCAAAACGGTAGCTATACTGTTGGAATGGTAGAACTGGCAGCACTGAGTTTTTGGCTGTTTTGAGAAACCATGCGCAAAGACATAAAAATTTTGAGGCAAAACGTGCATTGCAAGAGCAACAAAAAGTTTTCGTTGAAACAATAGAAAAACTTACCTTGCATATTTGTTTATATTGGAGAGCGATTACTATACGAGGCTCTTGCTTCAAACTTCCAAGGCACATTGCCCTCTATAATCACGTTAAATAGGTTTGCCGATAATGCCAAAATTAAAGTTCAGGAAGGAGAATTTGATTTTGAAGGTCTGAATCAGTATTTGAAAAAATAACCCCATTAGATATAATGTTATCCAAGGATTCAATATTCCCTTAAGAAAAAATGGAGCAGCAGAATGTAACGCATTTCTAGCTTGATTTTTAGTTACTTTATCCAGAAAAAATTATGAAATTTCCGAAAACGGGGAAACCACCAACTATGCTTATGTCATAATAGCACAGCCACACTCTATAACTGCATCCCCTTACTGTTTATGCGTATATGGAGGAAACAATAAATTCACAAGCACAGATGTTATCCAACAGATGAAAATTCCTCATCGAAGGAGCAGGTAAATTCGGAATAAGAATCCTTGGGTTCTCCTCAGATGACGACCCTCGTCTTCTTAAGGGTATGAAGACAAGTAGCACCAACTGGCCTCGGTTTCAAATGAGCAATACAAATCCGGAATTAACATGCTCTATACACATGTGCACCAAGTTGCGTCCCAGAATGCTTAAACCCTCAGTCATTTTGCCCATGGGAAATTACTGTGCTTCCGTTGCTCATCTGACCTAAATCCAGAAGATAAGATTACTTACCAAGCAGCTGAAAAAATTGGTTCTCAAAAAGTTCTAAACTTACTCAAACAAATTCCAGATTCTCAAAGTACATAATGCATACCTTAAAAAGATGCAGTACTCTGTTATATCTTTGCTTGGGAGAGAATTGCCTTTAAATGAAAGACTATATCAGATTTGGTATGCTGTATTTTTCCTCAGGATATGCAAGGCATGGATACTTGCCGATCCAAATTATACAATTACTAAAAACATTATCACATTTAATTGCTATACAGGCATGTGGAGAATTCGATTGAATACAACAAGCCAGCGTTTGTATGTTTTGTTGATCTAACTAGAGCATTTGACCGTGTCCAGCTAAAAGACGTCCTGCATCTCCTTTACAACAGGCACATCCCACACAATCTCATTAAAACCATAGAGAACATATATACAAACAATAATATACGAGCACAAATAGAAGGAGACCTCACAGAACCAATACCTGCGGGTAGCGGTATTCGCCAGGGAGACTCCCTGAGTCCTACTCTTTTCAATTTAATAATGGAAGAAATTGTTGGAAGTGTTCGAGGGCTAAAGGGATACAAAATGGGGGATGCAGAAATCAAAATAATGTGTTATGCTGACGATGCCGCAGAAAATGAAGATGACTTACAAAGGTTATTACACGTATTCAACCTAACAGCCAAGTCTCTAAATATGGAAATATTACCGACGAAAACAAAGTGCTTAACAACATCAAAAACCCCTCTAAGATGCAAACTTGAACTTGACGTTAAAGTAATCGAGCAGAAAATGAAATTTAACTACCTTGGCATAGAACTTTCCGGCTTTGGTGATATTGAAGCAGAGCTGAGAGATCACTGCTTGAATACAATATGGTGCAATAATAGAAACCAGGTCAGAAAAAGCGAAAACCAAAAGACTCCTAGAGACAGCTGAGATGAAGATACTCCGTAGAATCTCTGGAAAGGCACTGTTGGATAGAGAGAGAAGCGAAAATATCAGAATAGTCTGTAATGTCAAGAACATCAATGACTGGGTAGCAAACAGAAAGAAGGAATGGAATGAACATATAAGCAGGATGGACAACCGCAGACTTGTGAGAATTGCTCGCGACAAGTCCCCATTGGGACGAAGAGACGTTGGGCGCCCCAGGAAACGATGGAGCGACAGCCTCACGCAAGTGGACGATAATTGAACAGGCAACTCGCTTAAAATCAAAAATGAAGAAGAATGTATGTTTTGCATTTGGTTATTTAGTAGTCAAATGTGTGAGCAAATTTTCAGATCAAAGAGATCATTAACCTCTACTTACTCAACCGTAGTAAAGATAAAATAAATTATTGACAGAATTGGACGAATAACAATTATAAATGAAGTGCTTAGTGATTAAGAAGACGGATTTAGGTTTACACGTCAAGAAAAAAGGAAACATTTGCTAAAACCCAAAATGAAATTAACTTTGATGATGTTAAAGGTTTTACAGATGAAAAATTAAGTGAAACGATTGAAAAAGCAAAGGCAGTTTTCCGACTGTAATGCTCTTGGCATGGTAGATGACCAAACTTCATTAAAAATTAGCAATCTTGAGATTATTCAATCTAATGAAGAAGCCATTGATCCGGATGGTAATTTGGAAAATGAAGATGCAGTTACTGTAGGTGGTGAAGAGAGACAGCTAAGCGTTTCAGGGAAAATGGTTGATAAAGAAGATCCCAAGTCAACTTCATCTCACGAAAAGGAAGATAAATTAGATTTCAGTGAAATAAAATGATTGATAAATTAATTAAATATTAAATAGTCTTCTAAAAAAACAGAAAATATTTCGCCAAACAGTCCCTTCACTGAAATAAATTTAGATGGAAAAACTGCTGTAATAAAAAAGTCCACTATTTGTTGGCTTCTGGCACAAAAAAACTAAAGTGTCAAGTGATCGCCTTAAGCGTTTTGTTGTGCAAAACCATTCAAATTCTGGGCAGAAATCTGCATTATCATTGTCTGAAGTGAGTGCTCGAGTGAGTGTAAGTGAAAAAAGTTGTCGAATTTTGAAACTTTGTTTCAATTGGAGATTTGGGCGTTTTTATAGAGATAAAAGTATGTCTACAATAAAAGCCAAAGATTTTTCCGATTGGTCGAATACTTTCGTTTGGTTACTTAACAGGCAAAGAACAAGCAACACAATATTTGCTATATACCGCTTCGAACAGACAAAAAAGAGGATTGGGATTCTATTGTACATGGTACAATTTGTTAGACAATGGTACCTTTGCTCCTCCTAAGGCATAAAAGCACACTTTCTATTCTATGGAAAATTATAAAGGAACAATATTTTCTAGCTGTATCATAGCCACACCAAAAATTTTGGAGTTAGTAGTAGAAAAACCAATTTTGAATGAACTAAAAAAGACCATCACTGAGATCACCACCATTACTCTAAAGACAAAAGAACACATTTCCAATGACTCGTCTTCATCCAAGAGTAGCCGAGGCATTGAATCGGAAGATTATTCCGATACCTCGTCCGATCCACACTTAGATCCAGACGAAATGAGATAAAAATATTCTAATATAACTATAGAAATTGAAAGACACTATGCTGTATTTTACGATGAAAAATGGTTTCTTGGGAGGGCTATTGAGGCAAAAAACAATGATTCATATGTTATTATATTTTTTTCGCAAGACCTAAACGTATTTTGCTAGGCCAAAAAACCTCACTTGGATATTGTCCAACAAGTCCATATCATATACGGGCTAATAAATATGGCTGGATCGTGCCCCATGACAATTTACGAGTGCAGCTGAACCGAAATAGAAAAAAATACAAACATTTAGTAGTAGTAGTAGTAGTAGTTTTTTTTCCTGAGGTGAAAGCTCTGCGTGTGGAACTCTGTGACTCTAGCCAGCAGCCTACCCACTAAAACACCTTATTGCACCCATGCACACCGAACCGTCGAGAACGACATACTTCAGTATGCAGGGCTGTCGTATTTTTTTATCTTCTAGTTCCTGGCCCCTTTCTGATCTTCCTCCTTTCTTATTAGAATGTTTCTTGCAAATTGCTTTACAGCATCCCAGGTTCTTTTACTGAGCAAAATTTGAGGAACTAAGTTTTCTGCTATGAGTTGCACACCTATCTTTCTAAATAATTCTATTCTTTCCCTCCACTTTATACACTGGAAGAAAGTTTGTTCCGCTGTGTCCGTTTCCCGCCAGTACATGCAGTTGCCATCCTCTGTTATGCTCATTCTCTTCGTGTAGCTTCCGAATCTCCCGTGTCCCGTCAGAACTTGAGTCATATGGTAATCTATGTTTCGGTGTTCGTACCTGAGCCATTCAGTCGTATGAATAAAGTGTAGCAAATGCTTTTACTCTACCACCGTCTCTTTTTGCTGCATTAAAGCTGAATATGTTTATCTCAAAAAACTTAAGCAAAAGCATTTGCTTCTCTTTTATTCATATGAGCCATTGTCTGATGTCAGGAATGAATCTTTTCGACCATTGGCCCACCATCGTATTATCATTCCAACATCTCTGCCATTCGTCGACTGTGTTCTCCCTAGTCCTATTCCTTGTTGCAACAAGATGTGCGTCTGGCTTATCATGCATCTTTCCCTTACCAAAAGTTCTATCGGCACAACTCCAGTTAGAATTTGGGTTGCTTTGGTTGACACAGTTATGTAGGCGCTTGCCACTCTTAAAATAATCTTTCTTTGCACCCTTTCCAATATGTCTCTGTACTTTTTCTTCTCAGTGCTGGGGGCTCCATAGAGCAATATGGAGTGGATGACTCCACAGAGAACTCGCCTCTTGCCGCTGCGCGGTCCCCCGATGTTAGGCATCATTCTAGCGAGAGACGTTGCACGCTCTTCCGCATTGGCTGTTATCATCCTCATGTGTTCGCTAAAAGTCCCATTTTCATCCAACATGATTCCCAGATATCGCACCGATTTAGCTGGTATGATAGTTGTTCCCTCCAAAATAAAAAATATGTTGTCCTTCTTTCTGGGTCCTTCTAACACTACTGCCTCTGTCTTCTCTGGTGCCAGTTTTAGGTGACTGTTTATCATCCAGTTGTTCACTCTTCTTAGAGCTTCATTGACACGGAAGGTCAGTTCGTCCCCGTCTTTTGCGGAGGCCAAAATCGCCAAGTCATCGGCATAACCAACCAGGGTAACGCCTTCAGGCAGCCCAAGCCGAAAGACGCCATCATAGAAAATATTCCACAGGGTTGGTCCTAGAACCGAACCCTGCGGAACTCACGCGGACATCTCTAGTTCCACTCCCTTTCTAATTCTTATCTTCCTATCACTCAAATAGCTTCTTATTAGATTAACCAGGTATTGGGAGATCCGTCTTCTTTTCAATTGCTGTATTATTTCACCCCACGCCGCAGTGTTAAATGCATTTTTTACATCCACTGTTATCATTACTAGCCACTTATCTGTTGTCTTCACCTTCTTTTTTATTACAGCGTCTACTGCATGTATCGTTGATCTGCCCTTTCTGAATCCATACTGCTGCTGTACCAGTCCTTCCCCTTGCTCAATTTCTCCATTTAGGCGTTTTCTAATGAGTGATTCAAACAGCTTGCTTAAGGTAGTTAATAAGCACAGAGGTCTGTAGGCCGATGATAATTCTGGCGGCTTTCCTCCTTTAAGTAATAATATCAGCTTCTTTCCACTCAGAAGGGATGTCTTCATCGAGGTTCTTGCAGAGCTCCTGCCAATGGTTCCTTTTTGACCGTTCGATAAGTTCTCTTAGCTCCTTTCTGGCTTGGCGATAATCTGTGTAAGTTTCTACTCTGTCTCCATTCCGTGTGATATTTCTATTTTTTCGAGTCAGGATTCTTCTTTTTCTTATACATACATTTCTTTGTTCTTCTATATTATCATTCCACCAATATGGTACTTTTGCATAGTGCCTGGTGACCACGGGGGGGCGGCTGGCCTCGTAAGCTTCTTTTAATGCCTGCACGCAAGCCTGTGCGGAGTCATTTTCCATAGATGTATTTTCCACTCTCCATTCTAGCACCGCTTTGAAAGTTTCCCAGTCACTTCTGATCATTATTCTTTCTTTAGTCCCTTTCTTTGTTTTGCTATCTGCAAACATCTATATATATGACTGGCTGTCTCCTCTAACGAACGTCGGCGTTTTACCCGTGTTGTGTACAACCATATCTAGAGAAGCTAGCCATTCAGTCCAGTGATGCCCTCTTTGATCAGTGACAGGTGATCCCCATTGGGGAGACTTTACATTCAGATCCCCCAGTATTATACACTCTTGTGCTGTCTCCTTCACGCGGTTCATTATCTTGTCTATTTTGTTCTTGAACTGTTCCAATGTAATATTTGGAGAGTTGTAGCACCAATACAGGTCAACATGTCTATGGTGGATACACACATACCTTTCTTCAATCCTCACTTTACACACTTCTATTTCCCGATTCATGAAGAACATTGCCACATCGCATCTTTTATCGGCTATCCAATTTCGATCACAGACTAGTCCTGATGCTATGATTAAGTTCTACCCCCATACTTTTCGTTGTTATGTATGCGGCAACATGGCTGTTCTTAGATCGCATAGCGTTTATCTGCAGTACTTTAATGTTCTTTTGTACTCGCATACTAAGATAGTCGTTTTTTTCTTGCCTCCTGAACTAGTTTTCTGAAGAAAGGACACTTTGTTTGACCCGCTCCGTGGCCTTTAACCTTGCACTTCACACATAAAGTAGTATTTTTGCACTCGTTAGCTAAGGGCCCCTTCTCTCCACAATTTGGGCAGTTTCCTTCCCTATTTTCTTCTGTAGAAAAAGTAGTAGTAGTAATAGTAGTAGTAGTAGTAGTGTCTATTTTATTCAATTTTAACCGAGACTTTATCTTAAAAATCATGTATATTTCCTATTATTTTTTATTTAGCTTAGCATCAGTATTGATATTTTTTGCTCCTACATAATGTCTGTACCTATAAGCTTCTGTTTTTTATTTGTAAGATTTTTTGAAGTTGTTATAGCGTTATACTCTAGTTCATATATGAATTATTTTAATTAGTCGTTTGTTTTTATGTAAATTATGTATGCCTCGACATTTGAATTACTTCCAACTATTTGTATTTTCCTTAATATGTTAAGTATAAATGCAATAAAATCGCCTGTCACTTAAAAAAGTAATGTACTTATACTATAAGTATTTTTTTCTAATAAACCCTTTTGAATAAAGTCAAAAGTCGTATCTGTGCCAATGGAATTCCGTGGAATTTCATGGAATTACCTAGAATTACGTGAAATTATATGAAATTCCGTGGAATTCAGCGGAATTCCATGGAGGTACGTAGAGTTCCGTGGAATTACATGAAATTCCGTGAAATTATTGGGACTAGTGGAACTCTAGTGTACGAATTTTGGCCTGCGGTTTACCCCTCGATTTATTATTAGTGGGATAATGTTAGGATATATTTCAACTCAATGTTTGTCGATTTCGTGGTTATCGTCTGCCAGATCGAATCAAGGCAAACTAGTAATAGAAGCTCGTGTTGGAAAGCCCCTTCTTGCTAGGTACAGATATCCAAAGATCTGGAGAGTCCAGACAAACACATTCTGCATAGAATATCCCCTTTATATAAGAAGGAAGTAAGAAGTTTCTCATTTGATTTATACCTGTGACAAGTTCTGTCATCTATCTAATATTAGTTTATCATAGATACCAGCTATCAATTTGTGAGATGTCACCAGGACGATTCGTTGAATGACGATTG
>MU185816.1:19825-43105 GCA_016904865.1 Pissodes strobi | reverse complement strand
AAAATACTAATTAAATTTTATTTTTTCCTTTTATGAGGGGTCATATCTTCTCTCTTCAAAAACCAGCAGTAATCACCCATCATGGCTGGATCCAATCGTCCTTGATAGCGAATTTAAATTGTCCTAATATCTTGGTGGAATCTTTCACCGTGCTCGACAGCTCCCAAATTTTCAGGAAAAAATGACAGATGTGAATGGAGGAATTGAATTTTTAATGACATTCGGGCACCAAGCGATTTGTAGGCTTCTGAAAGTTCATTAACTAACTGTTGATTGTTGGCATCCATATTGTTGCCCAAAAATCCTCTTACAACACTAACAAATGAGTTCCATGCTCTGAGTTCCTGCCTGTTAAGCTTCTCTGTAAAATTAACATCGTCCAGCAATTTTCTGATTTGGAGTCCAATAAAAATCCTTTCCTTTAATTTGGCATCACTTAACTTGGGAAAGACTTCTTTTAAATATTTGAATCCATCACCATCTTTATTCATAGCCTTCACAAAGTTTTTCATCAGCCCAAGTTTAATGTGAAGAGGAGGCAGAAGGACAATTTTGGGGTCTACAAGAGGTCTAGACTTAACATTGTGAGATCCCGGTTGAAATTTACTTCTTTCTGGCCAAATTTTTGTTATATAATGCTGATTTACTGCATGACTGTTCCATAGACAAAGAAAACAGCAATATTTTGTAAATCCTTCCTGAATTCCCAGTAAAATTCCTACAACTTTTAAGTCCCCACATATCTGACATTTATACGTGTCGTAGTTTATTTTATCCAAAGCAGTGCGCATATTTTCATAACTTTCTTTCATCGTCACTGAATGGGCAACTGGTATAGAGGGTTTTAATTTTCCATTACGCAATAACACAGCTTTTAAACTGTATTTAGACGAATCTATATATAAACGCCACTCAAAGGTGGAATGGTCAATATCAAGTTCCTGCATTAAACCATCAGTACAGTACAGTACACGAACACAACAAATTTTCCATACTGTAGAATGCAGAAAACGGAGCATTTTTTTTCTGAAATTCATAATTTTCGTTTCGTTGGCTAACAAGTTCCATTCCTGAAGACGGGAACCAATAAGTTCTGACTGTTGCTTTGATAACCCCAAATCACGTACTAAATCATTTAAGTTACTTTGAACAATTAAATGTGGCTCGCCGGAACTGGGACCTGGAGCAAAAGTAGGGTCGGTACACTGTTCTTCGGAGCTGCCTGATGATGCGTTGTCTCCAGTATCTTCCAAAACAACATTTTGCGGGTCTAAAGGTGCGATCGGCACTGGTACATCTGCATTATGAGGAACAGGTCGCATTGCAGACCACAAATTTGGATAGTCGATCTTATGCGTTCCCTTTTTGGAATAACCTTCAGTCTTCGTCAGGCAAAAATAGCAATCGTCTAAATGATTAGTGGGTTCTCGCCATACCATAGGGACTGCAAAAGGCATGCTTTTTCTCTTCCCATTCATCCACTGCACCAATGATACGCTGCAACTAACACAGCACACATGGGGAGCCCACTACACGTCTTGATCTCCTATTAAAACACCAAAATATAGCAAGTAGGCTTTTTTAACACTTTCAGAAAATGGCCTGGCTTGTGATTTCACCATAAATTCTCCACAAATATAACAAAATTTGTCAGGAGAGATTTTGCAACTGCGGCGCGTTTGTTCTTTAGTCTTTATAAGTATTGCTATTCTGATGATGTAAAGTCGATACCTAGCACTGACAGAAATTGTCTGTATTCTAGTACCATCAGAATTAAATACTTTAAATATTTATATTTGTTTATTTATGAGCTTTAAGTTGTTTTCAAGTAAAATAACATAATATAATATTCATATAATGATTTTTGTTTTATTTTCAAATTCACTTTAGAATTAGCCCCTAAGGTAATTTCTACTGCCCATATGCAGTCTATTTGTTTACAAAATCGACCAAGATCGAATCTACAACAAGTATCACTTCCTGTCAATAAACCAACAGAAGATAATAAACATGAACTTTGAATTTCAGATACAAATTTGGTAACTGAAGAAAATCCATCCTGTTTTAAAGGTAAGTAAATAATTCTATTTAATGTAGATATTATACATAATTTTTCTCTATCTAATACTGGCTTCTTTTATTTTAGATCAATCTTCCGAAAATAGTCCATATTCAGAGTATCAAAATGTACCGTTTTCATCTGACAATGAATTTGACCCAAACTATCTCCCAAGTGAGAACGAACACAACTCTGACGAAATCTCGAACAAAAATTACCATGGTCAATGGAAAAAGAAAGTAAAAAGAAACCTAGTATTAGAAGAAATAGGTGAGAGTGGAAATAAAAAAATGTTAGGAAAAGAAAGTGGACGCCAAAGTTGCGGGACAGAATTACGAAAAAAATAAAAAGGCTACAAGGAGAATAATACGTTAATCGTGGAGGTAAAGCATTTCAAGAAAGGTCAATCGGGAATTCTTGCAAGTATAGGATGAAGTGCTATGCAAAAATTCCCGAAGAAAGCCGCAAAAAGATTCATGATAAATTTTAGCTTTTAAATGCCTAGGAGTCCCAGTGGCGTGCGGTGGAACTTGTACGGGAAGCAATTTATAAAAACTGGCATATTTATAGTGTAGATTGCATTGTCCTCGCATTTTTCATCCCAGGATTGACTTACATTTATATTATGCTTGATTTTTCAACAGACTCCGACAATTGAAACGTTTGTCCAACATGAAGCACACTGTACACATTCCTAACAGCCGATAAATCACTTTTCGAAAAGTCAGTTGATAAAGACGCCATTGTGTGTAACTATTTGTCGTCTATCTATTGAAATCAAATATTAAATTCCTTTTTTCTAGCAAACTATACAAGTACAAACATCACGTGAACGCGTATTTAATCAACACAACTGCTTATTCGGCGGTAGAGCGCTCGGAAGTTAACCTCTAGGCTTTAGCATTTGACCCCGAAAATTTTGTATGTAAACCGAGAAGCAATTGGAGATCTTGCTTATCGAAGCATGGCAGACGGAAGAGAAACGTATTAAGAAAATGCTGGACGCATTGTTATCTGTACGACACAGATAGAGTAATATGCTATAATCTTTTCTCGATACATGTATTTAATTTGAAATGCTGCTTACGCATGTAGGCTGGTGGAGCAATGCTTATTATTTTATGCAGACTGTCCGTTTATACTTAAGATGCCGCAGTTCACTACGATGCTGGATTTTTTTTTCAGTTTATGGTTCTAGGGGAAGCGGTGCTTCCCTTGCTTCCATGAATCGCACGCCTCTGCCTGGCACCAAAGAAAACAATTTGTATGTTCGAAAGATAAAGTTAATGGTATCGCAAGGAATCGTCCCAGAAATAACAAACAAGAGGGGAGGCACAAGAACACCTACAGCCATAATTTAGATATAAATAATGAGGCTATTGTTGTGTGTAAATTAATATTCTTAAATACCTTACCATTGAGTGAACAATTTTAGGAAAAAGTATTAGCGGTGAAACCTACATTGCTTCTCCAGATGAAAGCATATAATCATAAATCTACTAGCGTCATGTCCCCAAAGGCCAGATATATTATATAAAAATATAGCACAAATATATATGAAAAGGCCATTATTCTCGTCGACATGGAAAAAAGAACTATTTTTTTGGAACCAGGTATAAATATAAAAGCGATGTTCAGTTCATACACACAATATTGTAAAGAAAATGACGCGGACCTCAAACATATCTTAGAGGAATTTTACATTCGTTACATATTTGTTTCAGAATATAATATTGGGTTTAAACTTCCTAGTTTGGACACGTGTGATGATTGTGATAAATATGAACTACTTTTACTAGACCTACCTCTGGATAAAAGCCATCGAGAGCCACGGCGAATCTCGTGCAGTGGCTCTCTCGACATATCCAAACAATTTGATAGGGTGTGGCATGACGGATTGTTAAGCAAAATCACAGCATATGGACTACCACTAGCGCTGCTTCTATGGCTTTTCAATTTCTTAAGGGATCGAAGCATCCGAGTTGGTATTGATAGACATTTCTCAGAAGAATTTAAAATCAATGCCGGAGTTTCTCAAGGGTGTACGTTTTCTCTCACACTGCTCCCTTAGACACGGGGCAAACAATTCACTTTACAGCTTTGTAGATGGTAGCACTCTTATATCCTCATTCATGTGACGGACGCCAATGACCGCTGCCCGTTCCAAACGCGAGAGAGAAAATCAGATTGCTGCCATCAATAAGGATATGAACGCCATCGTGGAATGTGGTGAGGAGAACAATATCCAATTTAACGCAGGAAAGACTTAAGCAGCTGTCTTCTCCAAAAAAGCAAACACCACAGGACCTGACGTATCAATAACAGCACAAACACTGGCTCTGCCTTCATCCATAAGCTTGCTGGACATCAATGAACAAAACAACATGTCTTGGCATAGTCACATCACCAAAATGGCCAAGGCAACAGCACAAAACATAGGCGCACTATTAAGCAAAAACGTTGTATACACCTCATCAGCTCATACTGCTCTCTAAGGCCCAGATATAACCATCTCTGGAATACTGTTTCCATGTGTGGAGATCAGCATCCAAACATTTACTTAAGATATTAGAATCCATACAGAGGAAAGCAGTCCGTCTTGTGAATGATCCAGAGTTGACTAAAAGTCTTGATAGCCTTAACCATCGAAGAAAAGTGCCGGATCTATTTCTTTACTATCGATACTGCTACGGAAGGTGTTCGAACGAGCTGGTTCTTATGATTCCGCCCAGAGTTGCGCCAAACAGAGACAGCCGTCAGACACAAGCTGCTCATCAACATACGATTCAGTTGTCTAGGACGTCGCTGTCGCGGAACTCCTCTGTCTGAGGGACTGCCTCGTTCTGGAATACACTGGAAAGACGTTACTTTCCCGAAAACTGGATTCAAGTCCAACGTCCACCGTCTTCTAGCACACGCACCGCTCGTCTTTCTTGTTTTGTGTGTGTGCCGAACATAAAAAAATTATGTCACAGAAGAAGAAAAAAAAAGAATACAAAATGAAAGAGATTTACATGTGAAAGAGCCAGACGAGGAGAAATATAAATCAAAAGAACTTAGGTCTAGGTTTGAAAATTCTAAAGAAAGCACCTGTTCTGTAGATCTTCAGAAATGCCTTCCAACACTATGTCTTACTAATGCCCAAGATTTTTATAATATGCGACATGCCCAAAAATCATGGTCTGAGATGAAATCCATAGGTTAAAGAGGAAGCAATGGAATAGCTTCGTGTATTTTTAAATGAATTTCCTCACTACCTGAAGATGTTGAGGAAATCACGTTATGGTTGATATTGATATAGTATTTTTTTATATGTGGATTTTGTCTGAATTTTCCAACATTAAAGCATCAAGTCATAAATTTTTGCTGAAATGACATACCCACATGGAAGTAGATGTAACACACTCGTTAATAGAATACAAGCGAGGGTGCACAAAGACCATATCAATTTGAAACACACATGAGTGGACTCAATTAATGTGATTAGCGTGTCACAAAAATCCTTAAAACGTGTATGAAATGCAGCTAAATGATTCTTTTCAATTTGATTTTTCAAGAAAGTTCCCCTATGATTAATAGGAAACAGAGGGAAGATTTTCAATTATCCAAAGTGGTCCATCTGCAATTTTAGAATAAATCTTTGGGAAACGTTTTTTACAAATCCAATTTTGATTGTCAAGCGTTTAAGGATTAGAAAGGCTTTGATGCTTCCTGATGTCCAGTACTATCAAATAAACCATTGCGAATTACGACAAAAAAATATCAACCCCTGAAAGAGCTCTTAAAGTGGATCCCAGAAGGTTTACAAAATTATTATATAAATCTTCGACATGAAGATGCTGTATTTTATGTATGTTCTGAAATTGATAATTATCATTTAAAAATAAAAGAATATTAGCTGAGTTTTGTTTTCCAGAGGAGCTATGTCCTAAGCCAGTTGGCATTTTGCCAATTTTTGGTATGAAAAATTCGAGAGTCCGCCGTTATTTTGATTTGCCTTGGCCAATGTCAACTTTACTGTCTTTTTCTTTGTAAAACATAAGTTTAAATTATATAATTTTGTAATAAAAAATTCTTAATTTAAAATAAAATTTAGGTCATATATTTAAATGTAAAGTACTAAAAATCAGCTTTTTGGTTCTCCTGAAAAATTATACGGTTCACCCCAGAGTAGATTTGCTCTAAAAAATACTGTCCCCCAGATTTTTCAGGTGAAAAGGCTCTTCACTTATTTCACAATCTGAAACTGATTTGGAAAGGATGTAACATAGTTTAAATGGTGTTTAAAATTAACGAAATATTGATGACAAATGTTGCTTCTCTTTTCCCAGAAATTAGTATTTGTAATAGTGAGATGTATGCTTTTTGCAGAAAATTCTACGTTTAGCTGCTGCTGCAGTAATATTCCACTGTTCCATCTCACCTCTCTCAATCCACGTGGTTCTATACTGATGCATCTAAGGACTCTTGTGATATATAGTCCGTACAACAAACTGAAAGGAATGTTGGTTCAATGGTACTACATATTTGACCCTTCAAGGTGTCTAGCTCGTAAAGTGATAGCTCTGAGCTATGAGCCTTTACAGGCACAGGCAGAAATGGTCCCACGGGAACGGGGATTTCTTCTGGCTCGGCCACCCGATTCTTCCTCAGGGAGAAACAACGGTCACTGAACGATAGCCACGTGTTCACACAAAATGGCGACAAGGGAGCCGCTACAAAATGAGTGTTGATTCGAGCGAAGACGAAACGTAAGTTCATTCCACTATCCCATATCATCCCTCTTCTGCAGTATATCGATGTGTGTAATTATCTGAAAAGAGTGTGCTGAAAGGAATGTTGGCTCAATGGCACTATATCCTTGACCCTTCAAGGCGTCGAGCACGTAAAGTGGTATTTGTAAGCTGAATCTGGCAAGCACAAACAGAAATGGATCCACGGAAACATCCGCGAATGGGAGTTTCTTCTGCCTAGGGTACCCGATTTCTCCTCGGGGAGAAACAACGGTCACTGAACGATAGCCACGGGTTCACCCAAAATGACGACAAAGAAGACGTTACAAAACGCGTGTTGACTCGACCGACGACGAAAAGTAAGTCCATTCTAAGGTTAGATATAGAAACATTTGACCATAGTTCAATTCTATCTTCTGTAAGTGACAAGTGTTGTTTTCCCGTAAACACCTCAAACATCTTCTTTAAAATGCCGAATCTCACTATTCATTGCATTGCATTACTGCATACCTTCAATGCATTAAGCATACATAGCGGACATATTGTTCACTTGCTTAGAAGCATAATCTAAGTGCTTCGATTGGCACTCACATGACGAACTATCGCATATTTAACATGGAAAAGTACATCGTTTAAGGTGAGTTATTATGAAAACTATCCTCTAATTATTGTAAATAGACTCGGATTAGTCGCTTTGCAAGTAGGGCCAAAGTGACAGAAACGACGGAATCCATTAAACAGCAGAGCGATGAGAGCACTAATGGCGGACCACGGTCGCAGGTGCTGCACCGTCATTAGAAGCAAATTACGCAAATAATTATTATGTAAATGTCTTTGTCTCTACCCGTTCTGATTCTGACTGAAGGAAGAGAATTCCATATGGATGGCAAAGATCATCTTTTAAACGTTTTAATTTTTCAACATCATTTCACAGGCAAATAAATAATATTATTTTAAAATATACTCCCGATTTAAACTATTTCTCTGTGCTGCCAGAGAAATCCAATTTAAGAATAATTAAACAATAATTTAAAATGCTCGAAGTGATCCTTCAAATTTATTAATCCTCATGCATTAATTTCATAAAGTTAGTTTGGGTTAGAATACCAATGAAAATGTATATATTTTTATCACTCCCTCAGAAAACCCATAAACCGCTGATGGAATGAAAAAAGAAAACTAGTTTAAAATTTTTCTGCAAACATAAGGATATACTGGCTTATCGCATATACACGCATGTAAATTTTTCCATTATAGAAACTTAAATTAAAAGCGAATATCGCCGCATGAGCAAAAACAAACAGAACGACTCGAAACTTCCCGAATCCATTTTAAAAAGCCAAGCGCAAAAAATCGCTTCGAAAATTGATTTCCGCGAAACTTCGTTGATAATATCGAAAGTTGATATTTTTTTGTAATAACGCAAAATTGTGTTTATTTATTTTTATGTCATACCAGTACATTATTGTGTTTTTATACCTTAGATACCATTTACATAATGGATTACTTTATGCCCGTGCGGACATAAAGTCCACTTTACGGCCCGTGCGGGCATAAAGTACACTTTATGGACTCGAATAATTGAATTGAATTCGTATTTTTTAAATATTTACATATTGTGAATGCAATAACGAACTAGTATGACATAAAAGTTTGTATGCACACCGGGTATTAATAGATATGTACGCCCTCGGCGACTTATAAACCCTCTGGCCAGAGGCCCTCGGGTTTGTAACATTGTCGCCCTCAGGGCATAAACATCTACTTAATACCCTTGGTACATAAATAACTATTAAACCAAAAAAAAAATAGGGATTATATACAACTCAGAAACCAGGCTTGCTGTTTCCTACCTACAGCTCTTTCACATCTTCTGTCAAACCAGAGGCTTTCTTTTTGACGGTAACTTAATGGAATTTAGTATGTATGCTTCCATTCCTGAGGAGATTACTTGCGTAATCTCTTCGCACTCTTCGCAGCAGACTGACGGGTCGTCAGTGCCAAAGCAGACGTCGAGCCAAGGAAAATCTAGGTAGAACTCCCTTAGATCGTCTTAGTTTGCAGAATTGTAATGCCAGATTTTGCGAGGCATTGGTGAGTCCTTCTGTAGAAGTGGCAATTCGCAAACTGGTGCAATCACTTTGTGGTTGGAAGTACCTAATGGCGGACCAACCGTAATTGTGTACTGGTCAGGGTTGGTGGTTAGAAAAAGATTCAGTAGGGCGGCGATTCGCCCCTCTTTGAGATTTGAGTTGGTTCTTCTATAAGGTGAGTAAGCCCGCAGCTGATGGCAAATGCTTCAGCTTCTCTACCTTCGTTGTCGATCTTGTTGTGATGTTTGAGCCAGTTGGTGTTGTGGGCATTGAAGTCTCCCAGAACGATTATTTCTGAATTGGGGTGATCGACCTGGGGAGTATAGACTGTGTAAGTGGTAGGCTAAACTTCTCAATTGGTCATCTGAATGTACAGTGCCTAAGAAATAAGATTTTGGAGATTGAATCTCATAATAGTCACAAAAACTTTAATGTCATCTCTATTAGTGAACACTGGATGAGGGAAGATAACCTCTCCATGGTACACCTAGAAAATGATTCTCTGGCAAATTTCTTTTCAAGAAAACGTTTCGCCCATGGGGGTGTTGCTACATTTGTTCGGAATAATTGTTTTGATCTGTTCAGTATTCCAAATGAGCTCCAGTGCCTTTCTGTTGAATTGGACTGTGAGATTTGTACTGTGGAATCTGCAAAATATAATCTGATCCTGGTAACAATATACCGGTCACCCCAGGGCAATTTTGATTCATTTATGAATATTTTCAATAATCTCTTATCTCAGGTGTTGGGTAGAAACAGGACAATAATTGTGAATGGCGATTTTATACAAATGATCAGAGTAATTTGCGGTTTGTTGACCTTATGAGAACGTTCGGCTTGCATTTCACAATTGGCTCGCCTACTCGAGGCAAGTCATGCCTCGACATCGACAATGTCTTCTGCAACCTAGAGGTGGGTGATTATCTGTTGTCTACATTCGATTGGGTGCTGTCTGACCATTTGGGCGTGACTCTCGAAATGAATGTTCGTTGTGAAAAACTGCCAAATCTACCTGTTACCTGCAGGCCTGTTACGTCCGTGGGCACAAATATTCTTGTGTCCTTGGGTCTCTCCACTCTCGGGGATTTAGTGAGCAATCTCAACTGGAATTTTTTAACTAGTCCATACGATGCCGAGAAAAAGAGCGAAATGTTTTTGAGTATGTTGAATGGGCATGCTGACTGCATTTTCTGTAAAGAGATCTCTCAGAGGTGACTGTGTCATAGAGTTCTTTGATGATGAGTTAAAAAGAATGAGAGACACATTGACATTTATGCAGTCAATCTGCAGGCATACAAATTCCAATATATTAAGAATAAACATAAAGGAATTTGGCAGGGAATATCGTAGTAAAATTCGAGATAAGAAAATTGGAGCAAATGATGGTTTTATTATGTGTTCTGGAAATCCTTCCAGAGCATCTTGGCAAATTATAAATAAATTAAGGCAAAAAATACCTAAAGGAGAAGCTGTTTGCAACCCAGAGTCGGATTGTTTTAACGATTTTTTTACAAATATAGCTTCAAATATTATCAACGAAATACCTCAAACAAATATATCATCTCAACAGTTTTTGCATAAATTAAATCTAGATGTAAATAACATTCCTGTGCTTGATTTTGAAGAAGTAACATATAATGAAATACGTGATATCATATTTTCAATGAAGAACTCTCCTAGTAAAGATTATTATGGGTACAATACAAAGATCATTAAGTATATTGCTAATATAATTGTGTATCGCTTAAATTGATAAATTGTTGTCTTGAAGAGGGTGTCTATCCTTCAGTTTTCACGGTATCTCGAGAAGTGCCTGTTTGTAAGAAGGGTGACCGGGATGAGGTGTCAAATTATCGTCCGATCTCTTTGGTGCCTCTCTTTAGTAAGATCTTCGAGAAGGCTTTGAAGGAGAGAATTAGCAGCCATTTTGAATTGAATAACCTCTTCAACAAGCAGCAATTCGGGTTCAGGCCTGGAATGTCAACTGTCAAGGAGATAAATAGGCTTATTTCGATTATTACAGATGCTTTTCATAATGGTGGGTTTGCTGCTGTATTACTGTGTGATCTAACGAAGGCCTTTGATTGCCCGATATGCTTATGACCAAACTGCAATATTACAATCTCTCCACTAAAAGTCTTAACCTGCTCTCATCTTACCTTAAAAATCGTCTTCAGCTGGTGGATTATAAAAATCGTACATCAGGCCTAAAACCTATACATTTGGGTGTTCCTCAAGAGTCTGTGTTGGCGCCGCTCCTATTTGTGATATATGTTAATGACTTGGTAGCTTGCGATCCCAGTGTTGATTTTATCTTGTTTGCAGATAATACATCTACTGCTGCTGGAGGCACGGATGCTTTGGAGTTGGAGACGAAATTGGGCGGTTGACAGTCTAGAGTCGCTGACTGGTTTCATGCAAATAACCTTACTTTGAATATATCAAAGACTGAAACTATGATCTTCACTCTTAAAACCTCTTTTAATTCTGGAAATAACCCGAGCAGTGTGCGATTTATTGGTGTCTGGCTTGATCAAAAGTTGAGTTGGCAGTCACATATTGCTCAATTGGCGGGTGGATTATCCTCAAGCGTTTTGTGTTGAGAAATCTGGTAGATAATGTCTCCGGAAAGGTTCTTCTGATGACCTTCGATGCAGTAGTTCCGGCAAAAATATCTTATGCTTTGCTTGCTTGGGGACCTGCGGCGGACGCCACTAGATTGTTTTCTCTGCAACGTAAAGCCATAAGAGTAGTAAACAAATTGCCTTATCGAGCAGATTGCAGAAGTGCCTTTAGAAAAAATAAAATACTGACATTTTCTGATATGAATATACTGGAGTGCTTAAAGTATATTAAAAACAATTTGGATCAATATACGAGATTGAACACTGTACATTCACATGCGACTAGAAATAATGGGAATGTTGTAATTGATTACCATAGAATAAATTAGTCAAGATTTTCAATTAACTATCACGCACCGAAAATGTATAACAAGATTCCTCAAGTTGTAAGAGATCTCCCTGATAAATCTTTTATTTCAAAGATAAAAAATTTTTTGCTTAATAGAGTATTTTACTCTGTGGACGAGTTCTATAAGGACCGTCTCGATAATGTCAGTTTCAATATGTGAAAACTGTTGTTTGAAGATTTGTGTTGAAGCAAGCTTACTGTGTTTGTTTGTGGTGATTTGATGGTTTCCCGCTTTCAATCTTGTTGTGCTGTTTTTCGTTTTGCTTTTGTTGCGATATGTCGTCCAAACAGTGTTATGTTTTGAACTGTATTTTATTGTATTTGTAGATTGTGTTGTTGTTTTATTAGATTTAGCAATTTCCCCTTTTTTTATTTCGACGTGTGCAAGCATTTTTAATGTAATAGCATGAATAAAGACTTTGATTTTGACTTTGTATTGAGTCAAACGTGGTAGCTAGTGTTGAAAAAAGTTTTGGTAAGCTCTATCGCTTCGAGGGCCATCGAGACAACATATAAGCTTGGTTACACCCTTGGCGGTGAACTGGAGCCACATGACGTCAAGGTTGTTCGGTTCAAGTGTTTCCTGGCGGGGACTTGAAAGGTCGCTTCGGACAAAAAGGCATATTCCAAAGTTATGTCTATATCGGGTGTGTAAGTCGTAACCAAGATAGGGGTAGTTTACAGTTGTTATAGAACATACTTGTGTTTCTGTAAGGGGTAGTATATGTGGTCTATTTGCTTGTAGATATTGGTGTACCGAATTTATCTTTATATTTAGGCCTCTTATGTTACAGAAATCTATTCTAAATTGGTTTGGTATCTTTGCTGTCTGTGAAATGCGGAATGAAGGGCTCCTAGGGCCACCCAGCGCCCGGAGGTCCGAACAGCCGGGGAGTTTATTTCCGGAATATTTTGATCCTGTAAGCACCATCATGTCCATATATTCCTACTGTGGAACCCGGAACCACCAGCGCGGAAGCGGAACGTGGTTCACTTAGCGCTTCCCAGTTTCTGGTGGGGTGGTCTTTCACCGGACGATTCGAGTAGGGGTATGCATCTACCACCTAGGGCCGCTTCCACGTGAATCATGGGCCTCAGACTCATTGCTTTGGTGGTCCCTAGTCTGACAGGGGTAAGAATGGGATATGTTGGGTCACTTTCCAGTGAAATATCAATGGAACTGTGAAAACTTTTCTAGTGTTCTCATTAATTCATTATTTTTTTCGAATTTATGTCCATAGTTTAATATGATTATCTCCCTGCCCTTTGGTACTTTTGTTTTGTATAAATGGAGAGAATATTCATGACTGACTAGTGAATTTCACCAAGTACCCAAGCATAATCAGTTGAGCATAGATATAAAATCAAATATTTTGTATAGTTAAATAATTACTGTAACGCTTTGAATTATTTTACGATCAGACGGATAATTTCGTTTATAATTCGCTGAAACACTAATAGCCATCGAACGACTTGAAACAAAGAGTTGGATGTATTCGAAATCTAATTTTACGTTCATGTTTCGTATGCAAATTTTCCCCATCAATGAAACCGAAATTAAAATTGAGCGCTGTGTAAAGGAAAATAAACAAAAATTGCTGCAGCGTTACGATGCTAATTTAAAAATCCGATTTGCATCGAAAATTGTTTCTGTTTTGATGTTTTTCAAATAAAAGATTTATAAAATATACTAGATGCTTAAATACTTTCAAGTAAAGGGTAATCAGAAAGGGTTTTTGATAGAATAAAGGTAATGTAATGCAATGGATTGTACTGATTTAGATAAAAATAATGCCCCTTTTAAATTGCGGTAATTTTTCCACACTAAATTAACCCCACTACCCCACTCAAGGAAATAGATGTTAAAATTCACAAACATATTACATTCCGCAGAATGACTCTCATACACTGGTAATATCTTGGAGAGGATAATATTTAGCCACTTGCATCTTGTACCCGAACACATTTAATTTTAGTCCTTGGCAAAATTTCTCCTACACTCAGGAATACAATATATTACAGACATTAAGGTCATTAATTTTATTTACCAAAACACGATTAATTACTTCAATATAAATGGGTACAAAACAATATAATTTACTGGAAGTATGCTGTATTGCCGGCGAAATATTATTGAAATTACCTTGTTGGAATGGAAGTAATCGAGAAGTTTAATTAAATATTTCCTATTTGAAAAAGATGATTTTATCCTAAAATAAGTTATATCTGTACCTTTTGTGTATGATATATCAGATGTATTATTGTCTAAGTATTTTAAAATTAAAAATTCCAACAGGACAGATTTTATTCCTTGATTAATTGCTTCACTATTAGCGATATAAAATACCTCAATTTATGTCTTTGTGTTAACGGTAATTCTAATAATTATTCTGTAACATGATTTTGATTCCGAGTTCACTTAGCTTACTACTCAAACCAACCCGGTAGCAACAGTATCCAAAATTAAAGTTTGTAGAGGTACAGAAAATAGGAATCTACAATAGCTCAACAGAATTACATTACCCGTTGTTCAATCGAGTTTCATTCTTGCTGCTGTTTTTTAGTTTTATATACAAATGAAAGATATGAGTGCCCATCATTGTTCGTTTGAAATTATTATTTTTTTTTAATATATATTTGACAATTATTTAGTTATTTGAATACAAATATTAAGATTTTGATCATTTTTATGCCAACACCAACACAGCTGTAGAAGAAGGTCTTATTTCAATAAATTTAAATATGTAAGTTGAATCGACGATTTGCTCGCAAATGATTTTTTTGGGAAATTCCACTTTGATCTGAGGTTTAGGAAATAATGGATATTTGTCTTTCATTTTGGTTTCTGTGGTGGTAGCGATAGGAGTTTTGAGAAGGTACCGTTGATTTATGTTTCTTACGATTTGATTTATATCTTCTTTATTTAAATGTATAATATTGTGCAGGATAAGATAATTGAACTAAGTTTACGATTTACGCATGGTATGACGGGAAATTTTCCCTTGGAAAGGATTTGTTTTTCACCTAATCTTAGTGACCTTTATCTTACCTTATCTCGTGGGGTAAATTGATGCCTGTTGCATTAAATATGCAAGCAGTGTCTATTATATCGCTCACCTAGTATCCATTACTCCTACCCATGTTGCCTTGTAGCCTTGGAGTATATTTTTCCTGCCGTGCATAGGGAATTATCGGTATTTTAGGTATGAGGCTTCATGAACATGAGTTAAGATGTCAGAAGTAAAGAGGTCGAAGCGAGTGTGCTGCCAAAAGAACCTAAGAAAACGTGTTTCATTGCAATAAAAAAGTGGAAAGCCACGTTAAGTATCTGAAGTGCGTAGAAATATTTCATCCAGCATGTTTGAGGCAGGCCGCATCAAGAAAATCGGCTCCCTGTGTCCATGAAATGCATTCATGGTGAGGTTTAAAAAAACGAAGAAATTGATCCAACTCAAGAAATCAGGTACCTAAAAATGCTTGTTACAGAACTCCAAAGCAAGAATAGGCTGTAGCCACTTAAAGAAAAAATCTTGTCCCTGCAAGAAAAAGTAACCTCATTCAAAGAAGAAAAAGGCGCCAAAATAGGTACGGAAAAAGCCGATGTCATCGAAGCCGGAATTCCCGAGTCCTAGGAAGCGAAGATAGCAGAAGACCAAAAGCATGGCGCTGATGCCTTACCTATGACACTTCCGACTTTCGCAAGAGCGCGTGATCTGATAACTGTGTCGCAGAACATACCATCTCACAGATGAGTCTAAGTAACCTCAACGCCTGGAAAATTGACAAGTCATCCGATGCAAATTAAGACGAAAATAATGTTGAAAATGGACAAAATTGGACTTTGGTTAATCGTACAAGAAGAGGACGCAACTAAAAGGGCGCTCAAAAAATGTCCAGACCAGAACTAATTCGAGGAAGCAAACAACAAGAAGAAAAAGACCTTGCTGTAGCCCAATCAAAATCATGTTTTTTTTTGCATCCGGCTATGATCCAAAGACGAAAATGGAAGATCTTGCAAAATATATAAAATCCACATTAAATATTCACGCTGACTGTAATAAACTCAAAATAAAAAACGATTAGGTTAAAAGCTCTTTTAAAGTGGCCATAAACAAGGATCAACAAGACCAGTTTATGAATCCAGATTCATGGGCTGTTATCATAAACTATTTTCAGAATCTTCGACCACGTTCTCGACAGAGGGCCAAAGACGAGAAAATGATAAAATATCTCCGTGTAGAAAATCTTAATGTATCTTCATATTTTACTAGATGAAACATAGAACCAAGCCTGAACTAAATGGTCAGAGCGTGGAACCTGTGGTTAAGACGTTTTTGGAATTCCACTGTGAATTGGCTGCTGTCGAGGTTAAACAATTTAAAACATTAACTTTAATTGTTTTCTTATATACATTAACGATGTAAATAACGCATCACCGGATACTAAGATTCTGCTGTTTGCCGATGCTACGTCACTGGTTCAGAAAAGTGTATATCTGGATGAATTAAGTGAAGACATGCATGCAAAGATGAAAGATTTAAAGGAGTGCTTTGAATGAGGCAAAAACTGTAAATATGACGTTTTTAATCCAAAAAAATAAAGGACGTGAAATTTCTTGGAGTGTATTAATTTAGATCCAACACTTAAATTCGAAAACCATGTGAATCACACAGCAGAACGACCAACTAGGAGTATTTTTCAGCTAAAAACCTATCATTCCTCCTAAAACATTAAAACAATCTTTGCATGCAGTTTTTCAGTCCGTCGCTGTTTGTGGTATCCTGACTTGGGGGCACTCAGCACATACCAAACGAATATTTGCACTGCAGAGAAGGGCCGTGCGCATTGTCGCGGTTCTCAGATACAGAGAAGATGTGAACCAAGAGTTTATCAATTTAAAAATTTTAACAATACCCAGCCAGTATATCTATGAATGTATTCTTTATTGCAGAAAAAATATTAATTACTATAACAATAAGAGCTTATATCACAATTACCCAACTAGACTTGGAGATATAAGGATAGATTTTCACAGGCTAGGCCGATCTCGTTTATCTGTAAGTTATTATTGCCCTGCATTTTATAATAAACTACCCAACCATGTTAAAAGCTTGTCCAAAAAATGTTTTAATACGCATGTAAAACAACGCCTTATAGAGGGGGCTTACTATAGTACAGATGAATTCCTAAACGCTGAAATTTTTTAAATATGCTTTACTTAGGGTTGATTTTTTTATATAAATTGAAAGTTGTGTAATATATCACTATAATTCTTGTATTGACTTGTAAAAACACTATATCTGTGTAATTTATGAAATAAAATTTGAATTTGAATTTGAACAAGGAGAAAGGGCCTAATTTCTATACAAGAGTGATGGTTATTGAAGTTCTATTTTATTTTAGAAATCCAGCCAATAAAACCAACTGTCTTTGCCTATGGTGAGAAAGCCATTTTGAGAAGTTATTAATAATTGAAGTGCTCCATACGTTTAGGAGACCCTAACTAACAGCCTCCAGTGTTGCTATATATCCTTTGGGTTATCTGATCTTGTTAGAGGTTATTTTAACTGACTATTATTAAACCTACAAGTATTTGATTTATCTTTGCTTCAATATTTAAAGAGTGCGATCTTCTCAGGACGGGTTCGGGTCTTGGCAGAAACAATACATTTAACTCATTACCTGATTTCTATATAATTACTTTTCAGATTGGTAGTTCATTGCTAATTAAGTCTTTATTTAGTACGTTATTTACTTTAAAATATAACTGTTAAATTTTCAATAGAAATTCTGCTCAAAATTGTGGAGGAATATATGAAATGATTTCGAATACATTTTCTGCATGCATTGTTATTTTTTACTCCTCCGCTTGTTTATTAATTACTCGCTCAAAACTCTAAATTAAATTCACTTACGTCTCCCCCAAATTGAGACTGAACAGTTGACATTTCTAAGCCAACAGCTTTGAACTGTTTTTTTTTATTTTGAGGCTCTAGGCACCTTTCTCGGCCACGTAACGAGGACATATTCAAGAGACATCACAGGGCAGAGTCCAGGGCCTCAGATGTCCCCGTAATAACTTCAAGGAAGCACGGATGAACTCCAAAATAGTGAACCAGTGTACAGATATCATGAATAATTCCCACCTAAACTTTGTCAGATGGAGATTAAATTAATCTTAATTTTCATTACTTGAGAATAAATATTATTCGCATACTCCCAAGCTCTTCTAAACCCTCAGTATTTTATTAGGTTTGTTTTTCGTAAGTTAAATTACAATTAGGTCCAACTTCAACATATTGTCCCCTTTTTCTATAATATAAAATTATAACGAATTAGTGCTTTTTCCTTAATATAAAACTAAACTCTAATAATTGTGCTTATTTGTAAATCTTCTTCTGTAATTTATTTCTTTGTTATTTTTTTAGATTACCTACTTCATGCAATTTTGATGTCGCCTTTATTATCGCTGTTTGACATTACAAATTTTAAGTTAAGCTTCACAGCCGCTGTGACCGCTGTCCTAGGCAATACTATCCTTTAAATGTCTTTATAACAGAAGATGAAGTATGATTATTAACGATATTATTATTATTATTTAATGTCAGATGAGACTGATAACATACTTTTCCAATCTTCTGTATTATACAGAATTACAAAAATAATCAGAAAACTGGCAACACACACGCAGAATTTTGCTGGCACAAAAATATCGAGCCATAAATTCAAGGCATTTTTTTCGGCTAGTTCGAGCTTGTAGAGCGTCCTGCAGACACATTTAAAAAACTTCTATTCATCAAAATCTGATATACCCGGTATTTATTTCGACCCAGCCATCTTAAACATCGTGCATTCCTAATGAACGTATCCTGTTGCACATGAGCAACACATCTAGCGACAAGATTAAGACCGGAAATCGGATTATATTAATAATTTCGCATAGATGCGTCACAACATTTCCATGTGGAATTGTTAGCTGAACTTCCACCCAAGTGTTGAGTGAATATTAAATTTAGGGAAAATTCGGCAAACATGCCTAGAAGCAGAACTACACAGCTGCTATTAAACTTAATATACAAATACCTAATATACGTGGGGAGCTGTATAAGTAAGTTCATTTATTAGTCGTTTTTCTTATTATCTGAACGCTTCCATTTCTAGCGTTTGAGGATAGCCAATCTGGTACCATTGAAATTCGAAAAATTATGATTTGGACGCTTGCAGTGGTGTAAAAATGCTCTTTGCATGGAATAACGTATCCATCAAAAATTTCGGCGCAAGACGTAGAAGCTGCTATATAACAATAATTCAACATCAATGACTGCCGTGAGAAAGAATGTACATTTTGATTTAGGACTTAGCACATTGTGGAATATCGGCATAAATAAAATCAAACTCTATCTATGCCCAGTAAGCTTTATATTTTTATCTAAATTTTCATGGTTTGTTTCAAAATATCTAACGGACCTATAAAAATGGCAAATAGCAAATCTGAAGCCGTTTTAATGAACACATTAAGCTCTTTTACATGTTAGGAATATTGGGCTCCTGAAATTGAAAACAATTAAAAATCCAGCTCAATTTTTTAATGGAGACTAATTGGAATTCAAATAACGAGAAGTAGTTGAAAATTGGCATAACTCCTATAATATTGCCTCAAGAATGTCGTCTACATAACTGTTCACTGTAAAGCAGCCTAAACTGAATTAGCGAGCATGACAGAGTTGCTGCTACTTTCAAATACACGCGGCAACACGATTTACAGAATACATCTTAGAGTAGAAAGTTCTGTAGCCACATAAACAGACCCATTATATGATAGTAAGTTCGAACAGGAACATAATCACTCATTAAAGTATCCAATCGCGGAATAGAAGAGGTAGCTAAGCCAAGAAGTACATCAAAAGAATATAAAGTCATAGTCTCTCTTGAAGTTACTTCAAAGTTAGCCATGATTGCTTTTGTGTCAATTTTTTCTATCAAGCCGTGGTCTAGTTCATCACTTTTTAATATATATTTTTTTAATTTTCTTGTTCCCAGAAGAGGTGGTAGCTTGCGTGTAGGCCACAAGTCTGGGCCCATTGTACGCTCACTCAAACACTAATTCAGCCAGACAACCCGATCTCCCTAGCGGGAGTGCACAGTTTCCTCAGCTCAATTCTTCTTAGGTTCTTCGGGAACAGCACGCAGCTTCCAAAGTGCACTTCCCTTATCCTAGCCAACGCCGGACACTCGGCAAGATCATGAGCATTAGCACTATCTACATTCCTCATCTATCACGATCTGCAATAGGTGCAATTGTCTCGTGTTGTTCCCCAGGACATTGAGAAACTCTGAATCAAAAAAAAAACTGATCCCCCAAGACATCCCTATACTTAGACACTAGCGCAGATTTGATTCTACCAGCAGATCAGCTCTGCTGTCCTAACCGATGTAGATGTCATTCCCTCTGAAGGTATCTGACAGCTTTTTATACCCGCATTTGTGGATTGCGTACAACTAGGCCTAGAACATGGTTGCATAAATCCCAAGGGTAAAATCAAATCTCGACTCTATGTAGCTTATGGTATAAACGCATATAAGAACTAACTTATCAATTGATTTCGTGGGGGTAATTCAGCATTACATGGAAGACTTTCCATTTTTGTTCCTGTAACAAACACATATTGATTAATTCAGCTTTTGAACGTCACAAAGTCATTCAATGGATCAAAAGGTCCGGTATGCAAAAGAGGCAACCTGAAGAATACATTTGACTAAAATCGAAGAAGATAAGATGGAATTTTACTTTTTTGGTTCTTACCTCTCCTTCAGATGTAGAAGGAATATTCCTAGAAAAACTGAAGTTAGAAAAAACCCAACACGTTCTGTATTATTAGCTCCTCATCTTGAATGAAATTAAACTTAATTCAATGAATCACTTAGTGAATTTGATTCTATTAAATCAGTTCAATAAATATTTTATGGGGGTCCAATGATGAACAATAAAACATGTTTAAACAATTTTTGGCTTCGTAGGATACATATATAAAACAAGCTTTAGTCAATTATTATTTTTAGCAGAGGGACTTGAGTGAAGTGTTTCGAAATCCTTATCGATAATCTCACAGTGAACAGTGACAGCTGATGTCATATGAGGAGTGTATACATGAGAGTGAGTCCCCAGGGAGGAGGTAATTTACCTCCTCTGGGAGAGCTCTCTCTCATTGAATTACTGAGGAGTTTCTCTCATCATGAAATAAGTTTGTGCCTCCTTGTAGAATCTTAACACATTTCCTATCCTTGTTTACCTTAAAGATGTAGACATTAGGATTAATCTGTTGTTTCATCCTATAATGTAACCTCGTCAAATTGCACTGTGGTTATCAACCGGTCAACACGGTCAACATGGATAACCTTGGTACACGGTTATTGACTATATTTGGACCAATAGATAACTTTTTTATTTAAAGGATTAGAAAAACGTTTAAATTAGAAAAGTTGTAGGATTTTGCTCAAAACGCTAGAATCTGATATCAGAAAATAAACGAACGTTGTAAAGCTGTCAAAAACGACTAAATTAGGGTTTTTAAAAATGAAATACCCTGTATATTATTGCATATTTGAATTGTACGAAAAAGTCTAGACATATTTCATGAGTAATGTCCTATACCTATCTCTAATGGGTTTTGAAATATTGACAGTTGAAAATCGACCATTTACCAAGTTTGACAGCTTGTAAAATCTAAACGGCTAAAGATAGAACAAAACGGATTGCACTTTCCTATATTGGTTTTTCATAAGCTATCGTATGACACTAACTTTTTATTTAACCAGAGGTTAAATTTATACTGGATTTTTTAATCTCTGGTTAAATCTAAAGTTAGTGTCATACGATAGCTTATGAAAAACCAATATAGGAAAGTGCAAACCGTTTTGTTCTATCTTTAGTCGTTTAGATTTTACAAGCTGTCAAACTTGGTAAATGATCGAATTTTAACTGTCAATATTTCAAAAACCGTTAGAGATATGTATAGGACATTATTCATGAAATATGTCTAGCCTTTTTCGCATAATCCAAATATGCAATAATATATAGGGTATTCCATTTCAAAAAGCCTAAATCAGTCGTTTTTGACGGCTTTACGACATTCGTTTGTTTTTTCTCATACCAAATTCTAGCGCTTTGAGTGAAATCGTACAACTTTCCTAATTTAATCATTTTTCTAATCCTTCAAATAAAAAAGTTATCTATTGGGCCAAATATAGTCAATAATCCTGTACATTTTGTGTGTAACCTTTAGGTTTTATTCCCCACTTAAACTCTTATTATAAAACTAGTAGCTTAGGGTTCTCTAATTAATTCAAAATTTGTAAAGTTGTATTATGGTTAATACCAGACAAAGCTGGAAATGTGGTGTTCTTGGAAAACTTCAATGAAGTTCCTTATGTTGACTGAGTATTTTCTATAACTCAAAGTTATGCAATTGTACAAACATTTGCTGATAGAGAAGAGCACATACTATGTTATTTTTGTTTTTGTCTTCCAGAATTTTTCCTGCAAAATTCTATTCATAAACTTACTAATACTTATTGTAGGAAGAAAATGGAATATTCAATAAGTTAGTTGAAGTATGTAGTTTGTAAGTTAGTTGAAGTATGTAGATCCAAATACTTGTACATATTGTAATGTTATTTTCATATTTCTATACTGGTGTTGTATTAACTATAAAAAATAACTAACTTTACAAATCTTGTACTCAATTTAATTACTATTTAAAATTTTATAGTAGTAGATGGGAGCAACTGCTCTTTCATCATGAGAGAGCCGTCTTCATGTTTCATGTTTGTATCTTAAAGGTAGACAAGGATAGCAAATACTTAATGCATGATTCTACAGGGAGACAAAATTTTATTTCATTATGACAGCGCATCCTCTCGGAAGTGGTAAATTGCCTCCTCCGTGATGACTCACTCTCATGAACACACTACTTATAAGCGTTACTTACTACGGCAAAATTCAAGCAATATTATGCAAGTCCGCTTCTAATAAGAAATACAGTAAACTACCTAAAGCGAAACATTTCCATTCATAGAACTGAAAAATTTGCTGGCTGACGATTATGTATATAGGACACTTTTCATTCTTCTTGTTCTTGTCACAAACACATCAAATATCGATTCCCCATTCAGCGTTTGAACGTGACAGACCCGTTCAATGAGTCACAGGGCCCCCGCATGCAAAAGAGGGTTAAACATGATGCATCCATTTGGCTAAAGACCAAGAAGATAAAGGGGATTTTTACTTTTTTGATTCTAAGCTCTTCTTTAGATGTGACAAGAATATTTCAGTTTTAAGCACAAATTTACTGAAATTGAGAGATATATTAATATCTTGTTGTATATATAAGTAAGGTGTAAATATATGTAAAGGTACTATTAC
>MU185816.1:0-19815 GCA_016904865.1 Pissodes strobi | reverse complement strand
TGTGGTACCATAAAAAATAAGTCGTTCGTCATTTATAGCTTCCCATTGGGACAAATTGTCATCCATTGAATTTATTAAATAACCTTTAGTTTATAAAATTTTATTTATTTATTTTATTTTTATTTTTTTTTGGTTTTTGGAAAAGAAAGTTGTCCAAAAGTTTAACTACTTATATCTATATAATTCAGTATGTCTGAAAAATCTAATCCGTTCTTGCTTGAAGATTCGCGCTTAGAGCGTAAGAATCCTTTATTAACAGAGCAATCTCAAATGGATACTTCTTACGACAATCTGTTATTAAAGTAACCACTTAATTAAATTAATAATGATTTAGGGGTATACTCAAACGAACCCATATCGATTCATTTAGAATTTACGTTTCTGTTAAGTGCTCAAGTAAAAAGTTGATTGGGAATCGAAGAAGTTTCTATGCCCAATTCGATGAGGCACGCTACTGCCAAATCAAAATAAGTAATTATGCCCGACGCAGGCTTACGCACTTTTTCAGCATCATTCGAGAATCTTGATGGATAATCTGGCAAATACTTAATGTGAAAAAATCAAGTGAGTTTTCTTTGGAATTTTAAATAGCATACTTTTGATCAATTCAACTTTGCTCTACTAAAAGCAAATTAATTAAAAGTATACAAACAAGCACATAAGATAACAAATATATATCTAACGCATAAGCATAACAGGCGGAATGAAAATTTGTCCAACATCAGCAATCGAGGCAATTGTGGGTCTCGCACCTCTACACCTTGTTGTAGAGGGAGCAGTTAGACAAGCAATGCCTAGAATCACATGGAAGGATTAGAAGGAGTAAGTTAACATCCCTGACACAGCATATACCACTCCTTGGGCTCCCCTGGGACGATATAGTCAAAAGACACAATTTTGAAAAGTCCTTCACGGTCGTGATAAGAAGTAGCGAAGATTGGAAAAAGAACACCAATGCATTCTAACATCGCAGCAAAGTGCAATAAAATGGTATACAGATGAGGCAAGAACTGAACAGGGTCCGGAGCCGGAGTATTTGGGCCAGGAATCAAATTCTCCGAAGCAATGGGAAAACCCCGGACTTATTCCAGGTGGAAATTAATGCCATAAGAAGATGTGCGCAGTTCAATCTAGACAGAAACTATAAAAAGAAAGAGATTATCATCTTCTCAGATAATCAAGCAGCCATCAAAGCGCTGAGCTTAACAACAATCAGCTCCAGAATGGTATGGGAATGCCTAGATAGGCTAAATGAACTAGGCAAGAATAACAAATTTTCTCTTCAATGGATACCTGAACACGCTGGGATAGAAGGCAACGAAAAAGCAGACCAATTTGCAAAATCAGGAAGAGAAACTCCGCTTTTAGAACCGGAACCTTTTTGTGACATAGGGACTAACACCTATAAAGAAGACTTCAGGAAAGAAGAGCGAACCAAATGGATCAGTCTATGGGAACGCCTTCCAGGGTTAAGGCAATTAAAGATATTTCTAGGAAAAGCAAAACCCCTTATAACACTGAGTAATCAATCTCCCCATCCTCGCCGGTTTTCGCACGGGCCACTGCCGCCCGGTTGAAAAGGCATTTGGGGAGAATAAAAATTGAAAACGATGACAGTTGCCGGTTCTGCGAGAAGGGGGAGGAAGCCCCGGAACACCTTCTCACGGAGTGCAAGGCGGTCGCGAACAGGCGAATGGCCAACTTCGGGTTCTGCATCGTCGAACAGGAGGATCTTCCATCCATAGAACCATCCAGACTACTTGCTTTTATCAAAGCACTGGATGAGGTACTCTGATTGAATATCACATCAACGGACGCACCATAGGCAAAAGATCTGTACACGTCGTAGTGTATTAACACCCCCCTAGATCAATCGTTCATTCATTCATTTATTCATTCAACTATCTAACACAAAGCACGTTCATTCATAAGAAGGAAATAGCTGCCGGCTGAAATTTATTTATAAGGGACAATTTTTGTTCTTATCACAAACACATCAAATATTGTTTCCCCATTTAGGCTTTCGAACGTATCAGGGGCGTTCATTGGGCCCCAGGGCCCCGCATGTAAAAGAGTCTTAAACAAGGCGATCCATCCAATAAGTTAAAAATCAAGAAAATACATTGCGCATTTTATTTTTGTTTTATTATAAGCTCTGCTTAAGACGCGGAAGGAATATTTCAGGTTTAAACAAATACTTACTGAGGTAAAAAAAGTAGACTGTGTCGGAATATAATGTGGATGTGTATCTAAAAATAGGTTTTCCATATATTACCATTTCATTGTTTTCCTTTATTTGAGAGGCCCTTTATGCCTTTTTTGCAAACAAATGGGAATCTTTCTAGCATAACTGAATTATTTTGAGAGATTTGCATTGGCCCTTCGGTATCGACATTAATCTTATCAATTAGAAACCAAAGAGAAGGCCTCAATAGATGGACTAACTCTTTGATGTTTAGGTATTGATTGGGAATATTTACATCATAATATCCTTAATTGATCCACATTCAACTATGAAGCTTGAGGATGCTGACCATGGAAAAGGGCTTCTTATAATACCCGTCTATTTGACTAAGACGACCCAATTATGAGGAACATTGGCTTTAATAGCTTCGCAATGGCTTAGCCAATTAGTACATGAATTTTGGTTTAAAGGAAATGGAACGCGTAATAATATCTGCTCAGGTTTTGTGGGACGTCTTGCTTATTATGCTTTGCGCTTCTTGAGTACGTGTCGTAAATTAAACAGATGATTTGTCGGAGAAGTTTAACATGTATTAATAGTGAATGTCATGGACGTCATTTTGGATGAACATTTAAAATCCATAATATATTATTTCATCTTTTAACCAGATGATATGCCTCTACTCAAGATACAACCCAGAGCTTTCTGCATTCCAAGAAAGCGTACTTTAAAACGTGCTATAAAAGTTCATGAGTATCAGTGGCTTAGTACATGGCTATACGTATTTAAATACACAGGGTGTAGAGATCCTCCTCCTCCTCCTTCATTTTTATTCTCTAATCTAATACCCTTAACTATTAAGGATTTTCTCTTAGTGTAATAATAATTTCAGTTTAGGTTCAGAGCAAAATTAGTAAGTATAATTAATTATATACACAAATTATTTAAAAGCCGAAAACTTGAATCAGAGATAGGCGCTATGGATTTAGCAGAATATTCTTCAAATAATGTTGATGTTATTTGAGATCAAGAAAATTAAGGATATATTAGGAGAAAGATAAAAATAATTTCCTATGGTCAGAAAATTGTTCCAAATATTATGCCTTAGTTAATGGAGGTATGGATGCGCAACATATTCTCTATTACAAGTGTTGGGAATATGTTTAGTAAAAGAAATATATTGCTTTTATTTTTCATTCACAGCGTTCCTATTGACTTGTATCTTCAATTGTTATCAAGGAATTACTGACAAAACTTCTTAGACTATGCAATGTGAAGTATGAAAAGTAATTGATCCTTAAATGGATGTTAATTTGATTAGTTCAACATCTTTTAGGGTACACAGAAGAAGTTTCCTAATTCTGTTGATTTCCACTGATGAGTTACTAAGTACTCCGCTGTTCTGCTTAATGTGTGCTGTTTCCTTGAACTTCCATTTATCCCATTGATCTGTCACCTCTGTCCATTGAATTCTATGTTGTTCATTCCAGGAATGTAGTGCTATTCCGGATTTTGATGTTTCATCTCTTTGGGTGTTAATTTTGTGTTCTTTCATTCGTATTTTTAATGGCCTCTTTTCTCCTGTGTATATTTTTTACTTGCTGGTCATGTTTTCCTAAGAGAATAGTAGCTGTTGACTTGAATATAATTTTTAGATTGTATTTGCCACCTTTCACATATGAGCATCGTATCTTCTTGTGCCGTTGGTGGTTGCTTGTCCATAACTCTTCGTACTCTCTGAATATACATACGCTGTCTCTGATATTGAATAATTCTGTTGCAAATTTCTCTACCCTTATCTAGTAAGGATCAAACCTCTCCTGGTTTGATTTCTTGAGAGTAATAATGGATTAGAATCTGTTTTTTATTGCAGTGGCACACACACTAAAGGGAGATCCTATGGCGCTCGACGAGCGGTGTGTGCGCGAAGATGTTGATTGACATCTTGAAGATGTTGATTGACACGGTTCTTGAATAGTTGTAGGATGTTATTAAGGGGAAACAGATGTCCTGGGAGTAAGTTCCACAGTGATGCAGTGCGCCAGCCAAAGGAGTCCTTATAAAGCGATGTTCTAGGTGTTTCCAGTTGTATGACGAACTGGTGCGCTCTTGCTGTCTGTCGTGACTGTCTGGCAGGTGTTGCCAGGGGAGGGATGAGGCGGGCCAAATCCTGGGAACATCTGCCATTAAAGTATCTGTAAAACAGGAACATCTCGGTCACATGTCTGCGGTGTTCCAGACTATCCAGATTCTGGATCGACTCCGGGTCGCCGACGAGAGGCAGAGCTCTCTTCTGAATGAAATCCAACATATTTTGGTTGGTGCGGCGCCCAAGATATGTGAGCAATATTCTAAGCACGGTCTTATTTGCCTTTTGTAGAGCAAGAGCAACTGCTGCGGTGTATACAGTTTGTAACTGGATCTTGGTCCTGATTAATTGCTGTAATCTACTCCTGTCTGCGATGATAAAGTCTCAGTCGCTGGTAAAGGTTTTTCTGATCTAAATTTCTGCCACCTGCAAATCTGTAAACAGGTTTATTCGTTTCGGTCAGCAGGTCATTAATATAGATGAGGAACAGGGTTGGGGAAAGTATTGCGCCCTGAGGCACGCCCGCGTTAATGGTGAATGTGTCTGAGATGTGCTTTAGTTTCCTATATAATGGTGTTGCTGATTACCCCTTTCTTCCGGTAGTTTATCTTTTGACTCCTCCATTGTATATTTAATGGTTGGCTTTAGGGAACTGGTCCAGATGTTGCTCCCGATGGTTCGAGATGATAAATATATTGTCGACATACCTTAACCCCAATCTCACCTTATGCTTCGAAGCCTCGTTTACTTCACTTTCAAACCAGTTTATGTTGATGGCAATTGGAGATGAAAGATATCCTAGATATCCTCCTCTAACTTGGCCTAGTTATCCTTAAGCACCTTTTTATGGGATCGTGTATTTATAGGTTTTCTACGTCCAAAGCAACGAAACACTCTATTGGATAAATATTAACTGCTCCTCTTGATTCTACACAACGTTTGATATCTTTTACAATTAATGTGGTGTCATCTTGAAGAGGTTTGACTATCGAAAATAGAAATTTCGCAAGATTGTACGTTGGAGCGTCCCTAACACTAATAATGGGTCTAAAGTAGACCATAAAGGTGTGTGGCATGCTATGGTGCGGCGTCAATTTGGTTATTACCCTATCCTCGAGGTAACCTTTTATATTTCGTAGGTTTTCCCTTCTATTAAATGATATTTATTTAACAGGCAGAGCTTCCTTTCATAAGTGCACTTTCCGGTTTTTCACCATATTCGTGGATGTTCATTACCACGGCGGTTTTGCCTTTGTCTGCTGGTAAAATCTTAATTTAATTTCGTAGTTTCTTCAGGACAACTTCTTCTTCTTTAGAGACGTTCTTAAAGGATATTTTTTCTTTTTTCAATTCAGATCAGATTTATCATTTGAACTCCTCTGCTAAGGTTGGTTCTATTCAGACCGTCTGAATAGAACCAACCTAGACTGGGCATCTCTTTTGGAGTTACAGCAAAGTTAAGACCTCTCACCAGCAGCTCGTGTTTATTCATGTTGAGAGAGCGAGAAGATATATTTACTACTCTTCTTTGATTTGGTGGTGGTTCTTGAGTAGTTCTTTGTTTTTCCCTTTTGTCAATATTCTCTATTATATCAGGCACTTTTTGTTGATTTATTTTTGTTCCTGCAAAAGTTGCATCAAGTCTTGAGCAGATAGTCCTTGTCAAGCGTATATTCTTTGATGTCCTCAGACCTGTATTGAAGATGCTGTAGCAAACTTGATTTCTTCCATATAGGGAAGTTGATGTGGCGTTGTATTACAGTCCTTGCGGTTAAATTATTTGAGCTCTTTATCCTGGTGTGGGATATTTTAATTTGAATCCTTTAGGATGCTATGGTGTCTGGCTCTGCAAAGAAAAGTTACGTGTGTTTATTCCATGGAATTCTAATATTTGATTGAAATTGGTAGGCAATGTAACATTCTCGGTAAAAGAAATATATTGGTCTTCTATTGCCTTTATCTTTTAATCATTACAATTCGATTGACTTAGTGATGAGTTACTAAACACTCCGTCGGTTTGCCTTATGCATGCGACATGCTTAACCTTCCGTTTTTGACAGTCATATTTATTATGAACTGCTGTCGCCTAATGGATGTATATTTTCCATCCATTAAAGGTAGTTTTATTTAAAAAATATCTCTTCCCAGTTTTGTTATCCGCATTTGCTTCCAAGCGGTTTCGTGAAAATCTTACAATTTATAAAATACTGTCCTTTCCTAAAGAATAGCTGTAGAAGGGGCTGAAGTATACGACAAGCATTGTATGCTTTTGCCTTATAAAACATTTTTCGTAACATATTTAAATATATTAGCATCAAGAACCAGAAAAAATATGTTTCGCCGTAACTTTTACCGACATCCCATCCCCTCAAAAATTCAAAATAACTATGCTCTAGGTAGTTTGTAATCAATCCATGCTTCGGTCGTATAAATCTGAAAAATATATGGGCAATCGATGCACGTGAGTAACATTTTTATAAACATCCCCCCAAGCAAGCAAAGGCGCGCGGAAGCGAAAAAACGTTTAGACTCAATTTGTAACACTCGTTTCCTTTGAGCCTCAAAAAGGAATCAATCGGAAGATGCATATAAGGAGGTTTTGTGCCGTGTGGAATACTGATAATGTTTGGAAAGGGGGAACTTTCTACATTAGTTACACAAAAAGCAGGAATAATTTACCTTTAAACATATGAACGTTGCGAACATTACTTTAATTTAGAGCCCAAGCAAATAGCTTCATTAGCTCTGGGAAGAACACTCACAAGTATAATTTATGAAAAAATAGGTCAAACTTCCTTCAGTTTTCCTAGGATTTCTTTAGACTATAACAGGCATTTCGAGGTTTGTAGTTATACTATTTTACAGAGAAGAGATCCAAAAATGCTCAACTACTCAGATTGGAGTGCCTACCTATTTGTCTAACAAAGTTTGTTTTTATTCCTAAACTTACGCTTCCACTTCCACTGATTACTAGAAGCGAGGCTATTTTAAGTCCATCCATAACCGCAACTCAAGACAAACATGCAGCTGTAGCTGTGTAAAATTTCGAAAATCATCACTTTCGATCAGATTGATTTTCCTGATGTCAATTCTACTAAGTAGGACTGAGATATACTCATCCTTCATCAACGCTTCATTTTATTGCACTGGAACATCGATACAGATTTTCTTAGAGTATTGGGCACGGTAAACTACATTTTTGTCTAATCTGGAATTAGCTTTGTTGCGAAGAAGTTTCAACATATGAATGTGGATGGTTTCTCCTCTTATCCCAACCAAATAAAATCAGGAGTACCACAAGGATCACCTTGCGGCCTTATGGCCATTTATTGATTTGAATGAAGAACTTGAACTGACATGAACAGTAGAGCTGTATGCATTTCAAAAACATCATCAATTTAAGATAGATTAGTTCCTATAGTAACATTGGAATGAACTAGGTATTAGTGTTTCCCTACTGAAGTGGTTTATTCGCCTTGTTACATGAAGGTACAATAGGTGTAGGTGGGTGGTTTTTTAACCCATAGATCACATTGTGACCTTAAGTCTATATATACACCCGAATCGAAAACTTCAACTGGAAACAATAGAGCTACATGAACTTTCAAAACAACATCGATATTAATTGAATTGATTTCTAAAATGGTCTGCTGAGTAATGCTCAGGAGAACCTGGTGATTAAACATTTCATTTTATTCCAGATGAAATGAAGGCTGCTTACATACTTTTCTAAAGTCTCTGAAAAAGCTACAATTTTCAAAAAATCTCAGAAAATTATCATTTATAGAAATGGGCCGTTCGTTCTGTAGATTAGATCTATTATCCTCCTAATTCTTTCCACACTAGTGTAAAAGTCTAATGTTTTAATCATAAATTAAATAACATTTTGAGAGGCGTCACAAGAACAAATCTACAGTCATGAATTGAAAATGCAGAAACAGAGTCTGGCCTAACAGTAGATGTAGGCTTTATCTAGTTGCATCAATTCCAGTGAAATAAGATATATGAATGTGTTGAAAACTAAGAGAGCTAATATTGCCATTAATATCGGATTGACTGGGAGGATTTCTTAAAACAAAGCAGCAAATGAATTTAATATATCTTCCTGCATGTCCACTTGTTCTACCCCATGGTGCATACTAGTCGAAATACTTGTTGCCTCACGTTTGCTTTTAAAAGCGGCTAGGGTCACTTTCAATATTATATTCTATTTTTACGAATGCAGCTTTGTAGGAAGGGACTCCACATCATTCATTTTAAGACGGAGTGACGAAGAATCTCTTGGATCTCGAAGATCATCACTTTTTTGTATTTGGTGTGACTTGTGCTTCCTTGTTAAATTTGAATATTATATCTGAGGTTAACCAGGGTGGATATTATCTATCTGAGATTTGTCGATATGTTCAATATTTCATATAATTTTTATTTGTAAAATCCACTGTTTTCCACGAACATGGTGCAAAATTAGAAGATGTACAGGGTTATCCAACGAGGACTAGACAAGGCGATTTTTTGACTTTCCCTGTACTTTTATAAAAGAACTGAAATAGCCATCTTATGTAATTTTCTCCCGAGAATTCGGATATGTTCAGCAAAAAAAAATTGAACATCAAATAAAAGTGCTAGGGGTCACTTTGATATATTTTTAATTGGAACACCCTGTATATTACTAAATTTTTGGAATCTCTAGAAAAATCTAAACACATTTTGTGTATAATATCTATACCTATCTTTAGCTCTTTACCAAATATTGACAGTTGAAAATCGGGTATTTTGACACTTTGACAGGCTCTAAAATCTAAACCGCACGAGATTAAAGAAAACGGTTTGCACATTCCCATCTTGGGTTTTCATAAGCTATCGAATGATAGTAACTTTGAATTTAACCGGAGGTTTAAAAGTTCCGGTTAATTTTATCCGCAGGTTAAATTCGAAGATACTGTCATTCGATAGTTTATGAAAACTTAAGATAGGAATGTGCAAACCGTTTTCTTTGATCTTGTGCGGTTTAGATGTTAGAGCCTGTCAAAGTGTCAAAATACCCGACTTTCAACTGTCAATATTTGGTAAACAGCTAAAGATAGGTATAGGATATTATTCACAAAATGTGTTTAGATTTTTCTAGAGAGTCCAAAAATGTAGTGATATACAGGGCGTTCAATTTAAAAATATATCAAAGTGACCCCTAGCACTTTTATTTGATGTTCAATTTTTTTTTGCTGAAGATATCCGAATTCGCTGGAAAAAATTACATAAGATAGCTATTCGAGTTTTTTTTTTATAAAAGTACAGCGAAAATCAAAAATCGCCTTGTCTAGTCCTCGTTGGATAACCCTGTACTTACAAAAGGAAGCTACTGCCTGTTAAACAAAGATCCTACAACTTCAATAGAGAGAGAAACCTACGAAATGCATGGAGTTACCTCGAGGATACACCCTTATGGTCTACTTTAGACCCATTATTAACCTTAGGAACTCCCCAACATACAATTTTGCAAAATTTCTCTTTTCGATAGTCAAACCTCTTCAAGATGACACCACAATATTTGCAAAAGATATCAAACGTTTTGTAGAACCAAGAGGAGCAATCAGTAGGAAACCTATACATAACCGATCCCACAAAAAAAGTGCTTAAGAATAATTAGAGTCAAGTTAGAGGAGGACATCACATTAAATATTATAACAGCACAATCAGTCAAGTCGGAGCCATAAGGAAATTAATAAAATGTTACCTGAGTAAATCTTACTTTCAAAAGAAATAGATTTTGCTCTCTAAAATATACGGGATTGCCACTATCATCTGCATCAACATGAACTGGTTTAAAAGTAAAACATTTGAAACCTCCAAGCATAAGGTGAAATTGTGATTAAGGTATATCAACAATATATTCAGCATCTAGACCATCCAACCATCAAATGTAAAATGGAGAAACAGTCAAAAGATAAACTGCCAGAAGAGAAGGAGTAATAGTAACATCATTATATAGAAAGCCAATGCATATAGATTCTAATCAATTACTTTTAAGAAACCAACGAGGAGTGGTTTGATCCATACTAGACAGAGCTAGAATAGTTTACAAGAGAGATGAAGGTCTGTAGGAACAAATACTCAATATCAAATACAGCGTATGTGCATTCATCGAGGCTAATACAGAAAGTACGAGGAGATCTGCACAACAGGCAACCACCACCATGTGAATGGTCGTAAATACAATCTAAAAATTGCATTAAAGTCAACGGCTACCATTCCCTTATCAAAACACGGCCAGCAAGTAAAAAATATACACAAGAGAAAAGAGGCCATTGAAATTCGAATAAAAGAACACAAAATTAACACCCAAAGAGATAAAACATCTAAATCCAGAATAGCACTACATGCTTGGAATGAACAACATAAAATTCAATGCACAGAGGTGACAGAACACTGGTATAAAGGAAACAGCATACATTGAACAGAATGAGGGAGTGCTTAGAAACTCTTCAGTACAAATCAACAGGATTGGAAACCATCTTTTAAGTACCGTAAAATATCTTAAACTAACCAAGTCAACATCCATTAAAGGTCAAGTACTTTTCATGCCTCATCACACCTTGCATTAGGACCAATAAAATTGTTGTCAGTAATCCCTTGATAACGATTGATGATACAGGTCAATAGAAACGCTGTGATTGAAAAATAAAAGCAATATATTTCCTTTACTAAACATATTCCAAACACTTGTGACAGAGAAGATCTTGTGCTTCTATATCTAACAATCTCCTGACCACAGAAAATTCTTCATATCATTCTCTTAAGAGCTTCTTTAATTTCTTTGCTAATTGCAACAACAAATAATCGAGATACGTAAACTCGAAAATACTTAATGTTTTCAAATAATGAGCACACCCATCTGCATCATTTCAAGAATATTCTGCTAGATCCATAAAAATAATCTTCTGTCTCTGATTCATGTCTTTGGTTTTTAAAGCATTTTTGTATATAATTAATTATTCTTTCTAATTTTACTGTCAACTGAAATTATCATTACCGTAAGAGAGGATCTTTAAACCTGTCAACTCTTCAATAGTTAATGGTATAAGATTAGGAAGTAGAAATGAAGAAGGAGGAGGAGGAGGAGGAGAAGGAGGAGGATCTCTACACCATGTACATATATTTAAATACGTATAGCCATACACTAATCCACTGATATTCATGATCTTTTATAGCACTTTTTAAAGTACGCTTCCTTGGAATCCAGAGAGCTCTGGGTTGTATCCTCAGTAGAAGCATATCATCTGGTTAAAGGATGAAATAATATATTATGGAATTTGAATTTTCTTCCAGAAGGACGGCCATGATATTCACTATTAATAATGTTAAGCTTCGCCGAGAAATCAACTGTTCAATTTACGACACGTACTTAAGAAGCGCAAAACATAATAAGCAAGATGTCCCACAAAACGTGAGCAAATATTATTACGCGTTCCATTTCCTTTAAACCAAAACGCATACACTAATTGGCTAAGCCATTGCGAAGCTATTAAAGCCAATGTTCCTTATAATTGGATAATCTTAGTCAAATAGACGGGTATTATAAGTTGCCCTTTTTCATGGTCAGCATCCTCAAGCTACTAGTTGAATCTGGATCAATTAAGGATATTATGATCTAAATATTCCCCATTAATACCTATACATCAAAGTGTCAGTCCATCTATTGAAGGGTTCTGCCTCAATTGTCTCCCGATTACCAACTGATCAGTCTTTCCGAATATCAAGTCATATAGCAAAGTATAGTCAGAATTGCGAACACTATAGCTATCATAAAACATTAAATTTAAAACGCTGAGCTTATTTTGGAGGTAATTGACAATTTTGATGCAAGGGAAAAATGGGAGGAGAGTTATCCTCATCTTTGAGAGTTGTACTACTACTGACTAGGATAACAGAGAGAGCCATACACTGACGCAGGATGAAGCATTCCATTCGTTGGATTATATCTGGATGTGAATTGTGTCAAAAATCGTGTGAATGCTTTTAGTAAACTGGTTTGTTATTATGCTTTAAAAAGAGGCACTTCGAGGGCAATTTTAGGTTATTGGGTTGATAAATATTTTGCGGACGTGGGAAAACCTGACGCGGTTCTTTCTAACATCGGTGCCTGATGTTTCTCCAGCAAGCAGTGGTATGGTACTTTGGAAGATTACGCAATTGAAGTTTTTCATACTTCAACCTATTTCCCTCAAGGTAATCAAACCAAGCGCGAGCGTGTTAATAAAGAGATTGGACGTCTGTTTCGTTATTAGTAAGTGAGCAACTACTGTAAGTGAAATTGAATAATTTTTAAATCGAACTGTACGTAAGAGCAAGGGGTTTTCAAGGAGCACTTCAACAAGGAACAATTAGCCTCAGGGGTAGTTTCCAGTTTAGACAGAAATAAATTGTAGTTGACCTTATCAAATCCTCAACCTACAATCTGCTTTTTATTTCGAATAAAATGAAGTGTTCATTCACAAGATTCATCTGAGTATTACAGCTCGATTCGATCAAAATTAATGATGTTTTGGAAGTCATACAGATCTATTATTTTCTGCTGAAGTTTTGCAACAGGCATATAAACTGCTGCACATAATTATCGTTACAAGCGCATCTTTCAGTCAAATTTGATCCCTTGTGATTCCTAAAATACTGAAAGCTGGCCAGATTTCGAAAGAGCTTTTCATCGTCTTTTGAATTATTGGTAACAACTTCTTTAATTTTGTCCGGTATAATACAGGGTAAAACAAAGTCGTACATTTTAACAAAAAATTTACTGGCTCCACATTTTGTAGGAAAAACATGCTGATATTTTGACCATGCCTCGGGATCTTTTCGGAATTTTGCAAATATCTACTATGGTTTCCAAAAAAAAAGTAGATTTTCTGTTTCTACACCAATTTGCTCTATTTTATAAAGTGCATTAATCAAGTTAGTCTTTGCTAACTTCTATCCCTCTCCTCCTGAAATAAAGAACTAGCCCTGAAAACATGTACAATGTATTTATCTAGGAACTTAAATCAACAATAAAATCAGTTCTTGGTTCACTATAATGATTCATGTGAAAAATGAGAACAAATACTCTGGAGTGGTCAAATAAAATATTGAATGGATGAACATTTAAAACCTTGTTGGGCTACCTCTATTTAAAATGACATCCATAACTATCTCGGAAATGGAATCCACTAGTCCGGCAATCAAGTTTTGGGGAATAACTTCCCATTCCGCCGCAAAATCGCTTCTACCAATTGCAAATTTTGATATTCATTCCCTTCCTGATTCAAACGCAACTTAAGGTTACTCCACAAATATATCCGGCGACCTAGCTGGCCAAATCATTCGAGTGATATTGTTTTCCTTAAGCAAGTCGTTGACGATTCTTGTTCTATGAGGAGCATTGTAGTAGGTTAAAACAAAGTCATCCCCAAAATTCTCTGCAACGGATAAAGCAATAATATCTCTCAAATATCTTCGTCCGTGCGTCGCGGCAGTCATACTTAGCCCAATCAGTACAATCAATTCAGTCCTACCATTCCTCATGATTCCACCCCAAACAGTCACACCGCCTCCCCCAAACGCCACCCTCGCTTCCATATGCTCTTCTCTAAATCGTTCCCCTTTTACTCTCCCCACTAAAATACGCCCATCAAAATTATACAGGTTAAATCTAGCCTCATCCACAAACAAGCTATTCTCCAATGTTGATGGTCAATTGCCCATTCCCTTCTTGCAGCTCGATGAATCCTTAGGAGTTGGGACATGCTGCTAGTCTTCGAGCATGTAAATTGCGCTCGTGGAGGCGAAGCCGTATGGTCACGCAGGAGTCAGCCTCAAATTAAGAGTTCTTCAGCGGTTTACAGCAAGCAGCATATGCTGGTCATCTCTACGACTGGTCATCCTGGGTCGTCCTGTTCCGCAACGATATGCCACTCTTCCAGATATCGCGTGCCTGCTTAAGAGTCTGGAATGAGGCATGCGGCTGGTGTCATAAAGACTTGCAATTTCTTCGAGAGAATGTCCCAATCCTCTCAACCTATGAAAGAGAACTTCTGCATAAAATTTGTATCTAATTCTTAGCGCACAGCATTTTCCATCTCCCTTTGGCTTAGTCGTGTCATTTTTGAATCCTTGATGCACAAGTATTGGTATATTGAGTGGTCAAGCTGATTTTTGTGTTTTTTAAAGAGAACAGATTCTGAATACAACAAAGTATCATAGTATCATATCCACGGATTTATATACTAAAGCAGTTCGTGTTTATGTGTATATTCACAAGCAAATCAAATTATTTTGATTGTTTATTGTTTCTTTGCAGAATACACAAACTGTCATTTTAAGCAAATGAAATTTAAACAAAGTTACCAGACAAAAAGAATGTTTGCTACTTTTATGGGCTCACTAATTTAAGAATTATTAATTTATTTTTTTTTTAATTATTTTATTTTTCTTTTCACTTGCCTCACAATTTTAATTAATTTAATTCATCGACTTTGAAAATTATTCAAACCAATTAATTTTAATAAAGTTTCCCGTGATTTTCCATCCATCCACATGAACTGCTGCAATTTTTAGAATATTTAAACGAAACTGGTTTTCATACAGAGTTTTTCAGTGTTTAATTTCCTATGAAACGTAGGTACTCATATTTAATTAATTTACGACCACAGCTGACGTAATATAATTCAGATGAAATATGAAATCACGAATCACATAACAAAACGGCATTGGAAAATCGTGTCGGTATGAAGTGTTATTTTTTACTATGTAATAGACACGTAATTGAAGTTCGAGTGTGGAAAGGGCAATTTCATAAGCATATTTCAAGGTTGAATATTCTAGAGGCAGAATCAGCATATATCACTGTATGCCAGTAAAAAGTAATTTAGGGCACGATATTTGTATCTTCGTATGTTGCTTTTGGTTCCACTTAAGATGAAAAATTGCAGTGGAATAATCTGACAATATTGCATTGTGCACTTTGGCCTTTTTGGAACAAAATTATGATCACATTCTCTGCGCTAAAAAGAAAAACAAGCCAAAGTATATTCTTCCTGTATAGTGACACTAAATACGAAAGCACGATCGAATCAAAAATCTTCCCGTATACCGCGTTCAAATTTCATTTACTTTCCACTTCATATCAACGTCAATTTGAACTATTATGTCTGCCATTGAGCTAGAACGCCATCGACGACAAAATTGACAGCCAACTTTCGTGTAAGAGGGCGAAAGTACCCCCGTATTATTCCCCCCTTATTTGATGGAAAGATATGGCTCTTACGTCTTTTACGATATCCAGGAGATTTCTGTAAAAGGCTATTATTTGACCTTTGCAAAAATAACGTCTCGTAAAAGATGGAGTTGACGCTTAGTTTGGCAATAAATATGATGTATCGAGCAAGTTCATTTTAACATTAGGTCGTTGTATATATATGCAGTATTTACTTCTGGTGAACAAACGACAACATATTTTAGTTTTTCTTCTCAGATTAAATTGACCTGATCTTTAATCAGAAATGCATTTTAAAGGCAATTGAAATATGTTTATTAAATTAAACGTCCAATTCTTGTTTCCTGATTATATTTCGGAAGCATTATAAACGTCCCTCATGGCAAGGGGTGGGGAGGCACCATATCCAACGTCAACACTACCTTGACAGCAGTCAAGTTTCACCATAGTGATATTCGTAAAATCCTCAAAGAGCTAGATACCCAAAAGGCATCAGGGCCGAATGGAATACCTGTCATTGTGTTAAAGAACTGCGCCAACAAACTAACACCCATTTTTTCCAGACTTTTTTCTCTGTCTTACCGAAAAGGGATTTAGCCATCTTTTTGGAAAGTCGCTCAAGTGCAACCTGTTCCAAAAAAGGACAAGAAACCACACCCTCAAACTATCTCCCAATTGGCCTGCTTCCAAGGATCTCCAAAGTCATGGAACTTGTAGTCAATCAGCAACTACTCAAGTACCTTGAGACCAACAGAATAATTAGCGATAGCCAATACGGCTTCCGCAAATAGAGATCGACATGAGATATTGGCCTATGTCACTCATATATGAAATAGGGCAATTGAGAACTACAGAGAATCTCGGTCGGCTGCGTTGGAAATTTCGAAGGCATCTGACGGAGTTTGGCATGACGGATTGCTCAACAAACTGCCGACTGCCAGCGCATCTCTGCAGCTGGCTTGTCAGTTTCCTTAAGAACCGATCTCTGCACGTTACTGTTGATTGACACATCTCAGACATATTCACCATTAATGCGGGAGTGCCTCAGCGCGCAATGCTTTCATAAACTCTCTTCCCAATTTATATTAATGACCTGCTGATCGAAATCAATAATCCTGTTTACAGTACAGATTTTTTTTTTATGGCAAAGGCACACACACTAAAGGGAGACCCTATGGCGCTCGACGAGCGGTGTGTGTGCGAAGATGTTGATTGACACGGCTCTTGAATATTTGTAAGTCGTAAGTAGTGGGAAACAGATGACCTGGGAGTGAGTTCCACAGTGATGACATCTATCTCCCAATATAGATCAGAAACACCTTTACCAGCGACTGAGACTGAGATCAAATTACTACAATTAATCAAGACCTGGTGGAAATTCTAACCTGGGGCGACAGGAATTTAGTCCAGTTCAATGCAGCAAAAACCCAAATAGCCACGTTTACTAAGAAAGCCAATACGACGGGCCCTGATAGCATTATGGCAGGATCGACCATTCCTTCATCCTCGTCAATCGGTTTACTGGGTGTCTCGATCAACAACAATATGTCCTGGCATGACCACGTTGCTAACATTGCAGAAGCAGCCTCGCAGAAGCTTGGTGCGCCATTTCGCAACAAAAAACAGTCTGCACCGTAGCAGCTGCTCTAGCTCTACAAAGCGCAAATAAGACCGAGCTTAGAATATTGCTCACATATCTGAGGTGCCGCACCGAAGCACATCCTAAAGCTGCTGGATCCCATCAGAAGAGATCTGTACGTCTCGTCGGCGACCCGGAGTTGACACGGGATCTGGATAGTCTGGATCACGGCAGATGTTTCCAGGATTTGGCCCGCATCATTCCGCCCCCAGCAACGCCTGTCAGACAGTCGCGACAGACGGCAAGAGCGCACCCGTTCGTTGTACAACTGGAAACACCTAGAAAGTCGCTCTACAAGGACTCCTTTGTCTGGCGCACTGCATAATTATTTTATATATGGAATCTGGGTACATGCAGATGGTACAGTCACTATGTTAACGACGATCTGTTATAGTACTTTCTATTTTATTTTTCAACCTACTATTAACGAATTTCGTGACTTGGACACAGCCATACTTTGGTGAATATTTTTGATTTTATGCCACCTTAAGTGAATAACATATGATGGACGCAGCATATCAAAGACCCCTTCTGATTCCCTATTGATCTTACCTCGGGATCTGAGGGAAACATAATGAAAATTGAAAAATCCGAGGAATTGTAACAATTATGCTCATACTCTGCAGTAAATATCAGCTTTCTTTGTTGAATTGATCGATAAACGTATTTTGTAATAACAGTTATATAGTTGATCTCTCATTTAAAGAATATGATCAAAATGAAAGAAGCATTTGTTTTGGGCGTAGTGGTGATTTTCTTTATTACATTTTCATCCCCAAAGAAATCTTCGAATCAACAGTGTACTTCAATGCCGATATGGGTATAACTCTCGGAGAAGCTGTTTCTGCTGGTCGGGCTATTTTTCAAAGTAGAGATCCATTAGATCGAAACGACGCCGTTACTTGTTGTTGACTGATTGCCCTTCTAATCTTGTGTCCAGAGTAGCCGCTTAGTTTGCGTTTATTGTTTCTTTTATTTCTTCTTGTCTTTGGGTGGGTTTTGTTAGGCAATAGAACCGTATCAAAGTATTTTACACTTTTTGGGTGGTGGTGAGATTCAGCGATTTTTCCTATAGGCGATATAATCTAGATTTTTGTTTTGGTGATCAGGGGGGCTGGGAAGGGTAGCATTTCATCTTTTTCAACTTCCACTGTAAACTGAATTCTCTCGCGCATTTGGTTTAGGTTTGTCAGGAGAGTGTCCAGTTGTCCTTTATATGATAAAAATGTCATCTACGTACCGTTTCCATAGCATGGGTTCTAAGGCTGTGTTCTTTATGGTTCCCTAGGATCTATGTACCTTTGCTGCTACAGGCTATCGCCTGCGTAGATTCTAATGTTGGTTAGGTTGTTCTTGCTTGAATAATGTTCTGGTTGATTTATTGAGTAAAGCCGGTATGGTTTTCTTGATTCTTTAAAAAATATTTCAGAACTTTTGCGATATTGAGAGCGTCGTATCGCTTATTCAGCTGTCCGTTTCTTTGATTTGGCAAGTTTTGTAGTAGACCGCTGAGGCTACTTGTCTGACGTTCTGAGGCTGTTCTGGGGCTTCTGGATTCTGGTTGAAATTCGCCCATTTGTCTGCTCTATGTATAATTTTTGGCAGTCCCCGCAGGGTATGCTGTGCACTCCTTGATTTTCTGACTTTATTTTGTTCTTTGGTGTCGGGAGTACTTGGGCTATCTGTAGCCTGAAAACTGGCTTAATCTGATAAGCAACATTAAAACCCCAGCTATGAAACGATCCATCATATGGTCCCAAGATAGAGAACAACTGGACACTTTCCTGGCAAACCTACACCAAATATACTATAGAATTCAGTTTACAGTGGAAGTTGGCAAATATGAAAAGTCCTAACCCTCCTAATTACCAGAACCCCGGACAAAATCCGAAAGGTCGCCGTCTAAAAATAATCTAATACTTGTCCGATCTAACCAGGGTTTACCGATTAGCGCCACTTTTGTTCACCATGATACAACCAAGAAGTGCGTGAGAGAGGTCAAGGATAGTACATAGCTCACTGCTGATTCATCACCAAACGTTGTGGTCTTTCCAATATTACATTGGACATATCGTTCATATAAATCATGGTTCAAATTTCGTACGATTTTCACAATACACGAAGATTGTCTCGATCAATTGGATGCATTAGTACATAGACAACTGGTTCCGAAAATGTAGCTTTAACCACATGATTCCAGGCAGTTTCTGAATGAATCCGATGCTCAGGCAAGCCTTTGCATTTAAATTCGTTTTGAAAGACTGATAACATTGCCCAATAGATAAAGAAGTTGGTTGCTTAGCTTACATTCTAACAACTGACATTAAAATATTTCTGTTATTTTTGGGTTGCGCTTGTCAAGAAAGAGATTGAAAAGCATCTTTTGGTACGGCGCGGGTAAGGCCGCTATCCTTAGAAACAGATATGCCGCTGTGTTTAAGTAGCAGGAAGTGTCTAGATAAATTTTAGGTAAACAGAACAAAAATCTAGTTTTCGCAGCTAACACAATATGGAAAAGAGGAATTGAATGAATTGTTAGGGGTGAGGGGGTTAATGTCAGGAAAAGAAAGCAAGAGAGAAGGTAAATGATGAGACAATGAAAGTTGCTATTAAGTGGCTTTTATCCTTTGGGTTCTTCGTGATACGCACTATCTTATATA
>MU185815.1:80854-103610 GCA_016904865.1 Pissodes strobi | reverse complement strand
ATTGTGAATAATCTCTGTATGTACGATAAGATACCCCTTTTTTAGATTTAGGTAAATTTAGAACGGTGAACACCAAGCAGTGATCCGAAATGTCCGACATATCCAAAACCTCTGCTTCAGAACAAATATTAGAGTCTGATGTAATGAGGACATCAATTAAACTACAAGAATTTTCTGTGATTCTAGTAGGGCTTTTTACTAGTTGGAAAAGGTTGTACTTATTTAAAAGTCGCTGAAAAAGAGTGGCTCCTGGACTATTATTTATTGAAGGGTCAACATTAAACTCGCCACCGAACAACACATGGTCAAATTGAGGAGTAAAATGTATTATTGAGTTTTCTAAGTCTTCAATGCATGAATACAAATTAGCACTCGGGGGTCTGTAAAGTGTACCAAAACAAAAACTCTTACCCTTAACTTTCACATAAATCCAACATTGCTCTAATAAACTAGACTGAGCTGGAGGCTGAATTACCTGAAATTTCAAATTACTATTTACAAAAAAGGCAACACCCCCACCTCTACCTTGTCTATCGCTTCGAACTATATTGTAATTAGGAATAGAAATAAAGTTGTCTACAATGCCGCTATGTAACCAAGTTTCTGACAATCCTATAACATCATAACGCCCTGCTCCCACAACATCCGCAAACGCATCAAAATTGGAACACAGTGAACGCACATTAAAATGAACAAAACTGAATCTATTCTCGCTGTGTTCCAGAGTACAGGTATGCCCATCATGCTCGAGAAAATACAATAAATTTTAACGGTAAGTCTATAATAGTACCAATAATAAAAATAAGCAAAAATAAAAGAAGCAAAAATAAAATAGAGTTAAGTTAATCTGAATTAAGCTCATAATAAACCATGACAGATAATTTAATTATATAAAGTTAACATTCATAGCATTATCACTATTGGGACCCTTAATAACCTTCCAAAGTAAATTCCACATTATATTGTTGCTAATAAAATTTGAAATATGAACAAAACGTTTTTACCTCGGTTTTTTCCAATGCCCGCAACAAGAAATATTAAAAATAGAGACCTCACGCAACTATCGGTACGTTAATTTAAAATATTTTTCTTTTGAGTTTTAATATCCCAATAGTAAATTTCTCCAGAATTGGTCCACACATTATTATTCCCAAATTTCTTTTTAGCCTCACATAATTGCTGGTATCGACGTTTAGTTAGGTCTTCAAAAATCGTAACTTTATTTTTTAAGAGTTTCTTGGCTTGAAAAACTTCATTGCGCTTAAAGTTACTTACAAAATTGACTAAAATTGGCTGTACTTTTGTTTGATCGCTAATCGGTAACTGAAAAACATAATCCAAATCATTCTGACAGCAATTAATTCTAAGGTTAGTTTGGATAAAACGCGAAACACTTTCAGAAACATCCTCACCATCAGGCAGCTCTAAACCACAGATACGTAGTGAGTTCCTCTTCAGGCTTTGTTCCAATCCGTCAACTCGTTCAGTAAGGCTGTCAATGGCCTTTTTGTTAGTAGTGACCGCCTCGCTGACATTTTTTAGGGACGCACACATCTCCTCAAGCCTGGCATTCATAGAATCCAATTTGGCATTAATTTTGGATTCCAATTGGTTGGCAAAATTACTGCAGACTTTCTGTATAAGCTTCTCCAAACCATCATCATCCAGTCGTTGGCTACTACTATTACTACGAGTTTTCGATCCGCCAGTCATATTGCGTAAAGTGTCTAATATTTGAGTAGTTTGATAAAGTACGCCAAGGTGACACGATTTCGCCCAAATTATTTACCCTAGCCCTCGAGGATGCCTTCAAAGAACTATCTTGGGAGAACAAAGGTATTAAAATCGATGGTTCCTACCTAAATCACTTAAGATTTGCTGACGACATCGTATAAGAAGGTGGTACCAGCTAGCACAAGACAGGAGATAATGGAGGAGGCTAGAAGAGGCTTACATTCAGGAGTGGACGACATAAAAAGCTGAAGAAGAAATCAATGAATTAAGTTATGAAGTAAATGTATGTACACAGCAGGTAAATATCTACAGGTAAACACGAAGTGAGCTCAGTTCGATACCGGTATTAAAACGAAAAATTAAAGTTCCAAATTGTAATTTTGTGAAACAATTTACTACCATGAGGCTTACAGCCCATTACAGTAAAAATAAATTAATTAATTATCATAACATTAGCAAAGTACATTCTCCATTCGAGAAAATATGAGATATGATAATAAATAAAATACGTATATCTTTTAAAAAATATGATAACAGAAATAAATATGATACACAATAATATAAAACCTAAAGCTGTTTATCGGTAAGCGCAATACGTAAAAACGGTAAGTTCATTAAACGAGGGACCTTAACTTAAAGTTCCCCACAGACGTTGTTATTTTTTTTTTGCAAACCCGACAGGGAAAACGGTCGGTACTCTTCACACACTGCTCGTTTTCTTATTCAGTTTATCTGAAATTCCCGCGCGATAAATTTGGATACAATATTGGCATTGGTAGCGGCTGTAGCTATAAAGGCGAAAGGTACCGTAAGAAAATGCTCTAAATGGGCAAAAAGTAGTTACTAAAAAGAAAGCAATTCTCCCACGCTAATTTGTTGGAAGAATTGCGTTTGAAACCAAGGGATTGGTTTAATTAAGGATTGCTTCATTTAGTAACGTCTTTAATTAAGAAGTGTGGTCTTTTAGTGAGGGAAAGTATTTCCCTTCATGAACACTTTACAGCGACTTTTTTAACATCTCATCGTAGGCCTTAATTTTATATTTGTCGACGTATTTACTGGATTTAATTTTCCAGAAACATGGAAAATCACTGTACAGTTGAATAAATTTAACTAACAATTTTTATTGCATTGAGGTAAATAAGTCATATTAGTTAATTAAATATTAACTGAAAATTTCTGGCATATTTCCCGAAGAGCATTTCGTTCCTCAACATAATACGCTCGTTTTACAGAAATATTTATTTTTTATTTCTCAAAGGGCTTGGCACTGATAATAAAGCGTCAGATCTCCAAGCTTATTATCCCTTTTATATACACCACTATATTTTATTTGCAAAAAAATATATACAGATCGCGAGCGAATAGTATTGCTGATGAGAAAATAGTCGTGAGCTGCTGTCAAACCACGAAACTGTGCAGTGTACCGTACGTCGAAAAGAACCCAGAAGGGTTATTGTGGTTTGCAATGTTCAAATTCTAAAACCTGAATCGCCGACTGAAAACCGTATCACCCATAAGCTTGCTCGGCATCAACGTAGAAAACAGCATGTCTTGGCGTAATCACGTCACCAAAATCGCCAAGGCAGCAGCACAAAAGCTAGGAACATATGTGGAGCTCGGCACCTAAACACTCACTCAAGATAGTAAATTCCATACAGAGGTGTGCAGTCCTGTGGATGACCCAGAATTGACTAAAGACCCCTGCGTTGAACATCGAAGAAAAGTGGCGCTTCTCTCTGCTTACTCTCGATACTACTACGGAAGGTGTTCGAGCGACCTGGCACTTATGGTTCCGTCCAGAGTTGTGCCAAACAGAAACACGCGTCAGACACAAGCTGCTCATTAACATACAATTCAGTTGTGCGAACACCTAGGACGTCGGTGTTGCGGGACTACTTAGTCTGGAGGACTGCCTCCCTCTGAAATGTACTTCCGAGTAGCGCCTTCCAGTCCAACGTCTACCGTCTTCTCCGTACGGAGACTGAATCGTAGTATCGATAGTAAAGAGAGGACCGCCACTTTTCTTCGATGTTCAAGGCTATCAAGGTCCTTAGTCAATTCTGGGTCATCCACAAGACGGACTGCACACCTCTGTATGGAATGTAAAGGTGCGTATAAATATGGCGAGACGCGCGCGAGACGTGCCTGAGCCGCGCGTGAGCCAAGCCTATTCATAGAAATTCGTGGCTCGCGGCAACTTTTTTGAAGTAGCGAGCCTACCGCGAGTATCCCGGATCCATCAGGAGATACGCGCATGCCACGAGCTAGCGACGAATTATTTTAATTTAAGCAGGACCACTTTTGGATTTGTTTTTTGGCTAAGTTCAGAACTGAGTGAAGAAGTGCGACATAATAATCGTGGTTGCGAAATCAAGAAAATAAAAGAATAGACCTGCCATGTCTGACGACAAAGAACAGACAGCAGCTTTATTAGTTATGTGCAGTGGAGCTTTTGTAATTTCAAGTTTATTAAATAAACAACCACAGGCCGCCGTGTACGACTCATAATTTGGGTATTCCTTGCGATCTGTAAACACTGTCACAGTTTTTCTAAATGCAAATAAATCTTTTTCACATACACGATATTTAAAAGAGATGGTTAGTTATGCATCCTGGTTGTTCCAGACCCCAAAGAATAAAAATTCTGGAGTTACATTTCACATTTAAAATTTAAAAATATTTTATTGTTATTGGAAATAAAAATGCTTATTTTTTAATGACATTTCAAGGTTAAACAATGAAAGCAGTGGCGTAAGTTAGCCTAAAATTAAGGATGTGTGTTCGTTAATGTTGGCGTTCATTACTTATTTTTAGTTTTGTGGTGCATTAATCTAATTTTATTTAGTTCTATGGCACCAAATGTGTATGATTATTAAAAGTATTAACAAAAGAGAGTCTCAAAGTATATGCAAACCAAATTTTAAACGAGCCTGCCACGAACCCGTCCCACTAGACGCGCAAAATCCCTTTGAGGTTGCCCCAAAAACCGACAGAAAACGGATCGTGCAAGCCTCCGTCGAGCCGCCCTCGAGCGGCTCGTGGTAGACTCGCGAGCCCCCGTTGGAGGCGCGGCTCAGGCGTGACTCGCGCGCGTCTCGCTATATTTATACACACCTTAATATCTTGACGCACCGCTCGTGAAGTGGTACGGGATTTTCCTTTTGTGTGTGTGTGCCAGACATAAAAAAGTACAATGTGCTTACACACATTTTAATGATAGATAACAATCAAAATGCCACGCCAATAGGATGATGGATGATTTCTAGTCACATTACACATTACATAAAGGTATGTTGTTCTGCCTTTAGTAGATATTTTCCGCAAATATGAGTGAGCCCTTATAACCCTTGACCGTAAAATAACATATAAATTAAATTACATTTCCTTTACCTTTATTAGTTCCGGTCTGCCGAACATTTGATATAACTAAGGCAAAGAACCGCTGCTGGGGTCGGTTGGAAATTATCCAGTTTAATGTGCCGTTTTTCCTGAAATGAATTTCAGTTCTTTTGCACTTCCTAGGCAACATGGTTTACACCCTCTGGGCCTTACTTACGGTGGTAATATTAAACTCTATAAACTTCAGACAAATATTTGGATTGTGCCTTTAAATTGCGTAGTTTATTTATTTTAAAACTTTCCTGAGCGTACTTTTGGTTTAAACTTGTATACTCATAAATTTTCTTTGCCTTTAAAATGGTATACATTTTTTGATGTATTGCATTTTATAAACTTAAGACCATTAGTCAATTGCCCCTAACATGATAAATTACATAAATTACAGAACGTGGTTTTCATGTAACTCGTTTTATATAATTATACAAGCATCAATAATTTTCGGAGTCGATAAGTAGTATAATACAGTTTACTGTTAATAGTTTTTAACGAAGCACTATATATTATACAGGTTGTTTGATTAGGGGTGGCCACGGGACATATCTCGGAAGCTACTGGGCATAGAATTCACTAAAGTGGCCATGAGAAAATCCTGGAAATTATCATTAGTTTCCGCATTTTGTCGCAAGGAAGCACTATTTAAAAGCAAATAATAAAATTCTAAATTTCTCCGAAAATTGCCACATCGAGGTATACCTTTGGTAATATCATCAGAAACCTTGAATAATTTCGCATCATTTTGGGTCATTGGCGTACCGACTTTGATAACAATGAGGGAAGCTAGTGAAAGTGTAATCACTTAAATCGCTGTAACTTTGAAACGACTTATCAGATTTTAGTAACTTTTTTGTAGGTTGTGTGTGATCTACTAAAATGCATAAACTACTAAATAAATATCACCCTGTCCTAAGTTTGAACTTGAACTTGGAAATTGTTATAAAAACATTAAAGGCAAACTATAAGCAACGCGTGCAATTAACGGGAGCGATTATGAACCTTAAGCGAGCAATGGAGAGCACTTGATATAATATAAATACGCTTCCGAGCCTTCAGTTCGGGAGGCTTTTGTCTAAAACCAGCTCCTACGTTAGCCACATGGCTGCTTCATGTTCTATCCGCACCTAGGTTAGCCACACGGCTGCTTAAGGTTCTACTCCTTTTCTCCTGACCCAAACCTAGTATTTGGCTAGCCACATGGCTGCTAAGTCTAGGGGGTTTCCTAACCGCAGTAGTAGGTTCAAAAGTCCAATCGATGATAAGTTTGTCAAAGTTCTGAGAAATATAAAGTTTCTAATTGGAGTCTATTAAATAGTTAAAAGTGGAGTGGAATATTCGAGCGATCTTTCAAACAAACCAACCTTAAATAAAACACAACACAAAACTCTTAAGAAAAACTATATTTATAAAGCAGTGGCCAAAGACCTATAAGCAATTCAAAAACACACCTCAAATCGAGAAAGCATGCGCGCCGTAGTTTTCGTGTATAATAGACTCTTATTACGTTTCTGGCCAATAGACATTGTTAAAGTTTTATCATTAAGGCTTTGACTAATAGACGTTGTTATTGTTTTAACTGAAGTGCTTTCTTTATCATCTCTTCTCACCCGACGTAAAACGGTTCAGAATCATCTGAGTTATACCCCTGCACGCTAAGCAAGGCGTTGCATCACGGATAAAACATATAGTGACAGATTGGTGGACGCACTATTCGTGACAATATGTTCTATATTGTTGTGGGGGATTCATGTATATCATGTTGCCTATTACTCCACCTTAGTTGTAGGCCTCCTGAATAAGGCCGCCAGGGTGTAAATGGAACAAGTGGTAATTTAGTGACTCTAACGAAGCTTAAAAACCTAAACAGATTGGAAAAAGCTTAATGTTTCAAGGAACAAACCTGCTCCCGTTGTCAATAACGAGAAATCCAAAAATGAAAATGTATACGATATCTCAAAGTACTCTTCCAAACAAACTTAAGCTTACTAAAACCAGATAAATCGTTTAGAAGTTAAAGTGACTTAAATGATTACACTTGTAACAGTTCGATTTTGCCAATGGCAAACATTTTTCAAATTTCATTTATATGCCGCATTTAGGGAAAAAATATGCTGTATTTTGCACTCATCGGTTCCTTAATTCTAAATTTATTGATTCTATTTGCTAACAATTCGCTTGAAATTGCCGCTTTTCCTAATATGAATTAACTATATTCTAAGTATAGGTTAACAATAATTTGTATTAGCATTTATAACACGTTGTGACTCTATTTATTTTAGTTGTTTAGCGATACACATTATTATTAGAATAGCTTGGCTTGATTTGTATTACATTACGGTAGAACGGTCAACGAACCGATTTATATTTTTAAGAATTCTGTTAGCCTGCAAATACGCTGCATTTGACTTGTTGATCCATATTTTAATTTTGTTGGCATATTTTATATCCTTTTGGCCAGAGAACAAATTACCGGCTGCCATTTCTGAAGATCGTTAGATCGTTTTTGGACCTCTGCTTTAAATAAATGTATCGCTTTATACGGCAGACTAGTTTTTGTGAGGTTCGTTCCAAACAATAGGGATGGGCTATCCATCCGTGTTTGTCGCTCTCGATTTAGATTTTTAAAGGTTTATTATTCTCGTAAAAGTATTTCCCAGCATTTCTTGAAAAATTAAATTTTAGCTCACTATTCGTGGCTTCCGCCGTCGTTTATCATCCTAATAAACGAGAATTAAGGCGTTTATTGTCTTGGTATTATTCCCCGTATCGAAATCGCTCGGCTTGTTTCAGTCCATCCCTACTTCTTAATCGGACATAAGCAAAGGCAAATTGACGAAAACGATCGAGAGTTCCTTCTAGTTTGATCGTTTGGCGAGGAGAAGCCTTCTTCTAGTGGAGTTAGATAGTCAACATTTTATTGTGATTCAATTCTACCCTTTCTTTGGGGATATATTGTGTTGATTCTCTGTTTGTGTTTTGACACGACCGATTAATCGGGATCTAGATACTGCTGTATTAGGTAAGCACTTTCTCTGGATTTCTTTTTCTATTGCCTGTAAAGCGCGTGAACGCCATGATGCGAACGGTTTTTTTTTCATTATTTATAGAGGCTTTCCACGTTCGTCATATAAGACCGAGACCGTCGAATCTCTCATAGTTAGCCCTCACACACACGATCGAGGTAATTATTGCTACCGTTTTGCCTAAATGAATGATTTAATTGCTTATCGGTGTTACCTTTTTTTGTGCATATACCGCCATTTGCTTTTGCGTCTCATATGTTATCTTATCTACTCCATTTTATCTAATCCGAATTTTTATTTTAATGTAACTTTAATTTTGATCATATGGGGAAGTTTATATATTCTTTTAGGGGTGATTCATCCCTATCTTTGTTATATTCAAGTTGTCTGTACTTTGGTACATCTTTTATTTGCCGATGGTCATTGAAAATTCATGGATATATTTTTTCTTTTTTCTTTTTGGGGAAATATATTCATGTGAGGGGGGCTATGGTTTTTTATTAAAGTAAGGGGGGTACGTCTAATGCGCACTGGGTTATTTCAGGGCTTGTTACCCGAAGGCCACCACCTTTTTCCGGAGGGTACAACCTTTTTCCGGAGGGCCACCACCTTTTTCCGGAGGGTATAACCTCTTTCCCGGAGGGTCACCACTCTTACCCGCAGGCCACTACCTTTACCTGCAGCTAGAATCACCCTGTTCTAGTGGGTTGGAAACAGGCTTTACCCGCAGCACTTATCAGCCAATCTTGACACCAAGCTATCGAGACCTCGGCTAGATCTTCTCTCGGAGCCATCGAGAGGCAGTACCTGATTTGAGGTATTGTACAGAAGCTTTATCTTTCTTCGATTCGTTTGTTTATTTGTTTAATATAGTCGCTCTTAGTTTCCTCCTTTAATATAAATCAAACATTGACCGCCAGGCTCTGAGCTAGATCATTAATTTTACTTTCATTTATTCACTGGTTTATCAGACCAGTTAATCTCATTGCTCTGAATTTTCTCTCTTCTTAATAAAAGTCAAGCGTTGGCTCAATAATTGTATTCTTTTCATTCATTAATCGATAACCGCTCTGAATTTTATCTCTTTATAATATGAATCAAGCACGGACAGCCACGCTTTCAATAGCTTTATTCTAGTTTTGCCCTTTTATTAATTTATCGAGTATTTTGATTTAATTATTGTGGCAGTTCATTGCTGCATATTATCATCGCTATATTCAAAATCAGTGCAGCTATCAGCGCACGCATATCTAGTTGTAATTAGCTTAGTTAACGTCAAGTGATCACTTCGGTTAGTAGTATTTAGTGCATTTAGTTGTAAGGCATACAGAACTGAGTATTAACAGCAGAATTGGTCTCGGTACAATCTTCATATTGTACTCTGTTTATTTTATCAATTACTTTAATAGTCATTTAACATTCTTTTGTCTTTAACTAACCACATTTCCATTTAACATTTTTCTCCAGATATATGTTGCTGCGTTTTCAAAAAAAGAACTTAGTAGCCAATATATTGTTCCTTAATTTTTTAGATTGTTTTTTTTATAAGTTAAGTTAATTGATAAATTATTAATTTAATAAGCCCGCCTATATTCTCGTTTTCTTGTTGGTCTGAAATTAAGTACTAGCCACCTTGCACCACGAGCTTTTTTCGTTTAGTTGGCTAGAACGGGTGGCGCTCAAACGACCCCACTACAGGGGCCGGGCAATTGTAACACGACTCTCCGGGGCTAGGTTCCTTTTTAATTAATTGAAAAAAAAATCTTTGCTTTCATTTTATTTTCCATCAGAAAAACGTGTTGCACACTTTCAATAGCTTCCCCCATTACTATCAGGACGATACGCAATGAACCTTAGACCAAATTGATATAAAATTGCCGGAGCTTTTTAATAATGTACCAAAGGTTTACTTCGATGTGGCAATTTTCCCAGAAATTGTGCCCCCCTTGCGGCAAAATGCAGAGCTTAAATATAAGTTCCGGGATTTTCTTATGGTGATTTTAATAATGATTTTCCCTGAATTTCTATGTCCAGTAGATTCTGAGATATGTCCGGGTGGCTTCCCTAAATGAAACACCCTGTATAAGCTATTTGCTTGAGCTTACTTTGCCATAATATAAAAATATACGATAGCAAAACGCTTAATACTGAAATGAATGCCTATTGCACCGGTTGCTTACCGACTGTATTTGCCGCATTTTCTTCAACTCCTGTTCATTTTCTGTTCGCAGTACTAGTGTGTTGACACCCTATTTTTAGGAAAATATTTTACATAAGCGCTATGAGCAACGACCTTTTCATTCCACATAAGCAGTTGCCTCATTCCACTTGTTCTGTACCCTAGTAGTACGGAAATGAGCGTAGGTCAAACAAACCACTTTGCCATACAAAATACTAATTGAGATTTCAGTTTTAAGGGAACACACAATTTAAAGGAGCATTTAAATTAATTCAGTGGTTCACCACAAATATGTTCAAGTATTTTCTGTTATGTCGTAACTATTTAAGAGGTCGCTAGACAAAAAAAATGTGACATAATAAGAAGAAACTAATTAGCATTATCCCCCATTACTTTTATCTGACTTCCCCTTTGCCATACAAAATACTAATTGAGATTTCAGTTTTAAGGCAACACACAATTTAAAGGAGCATTTAAATTAATTCAGTGGTTCACCCCAAATATGTTCAAGTATTTTCTGTTATGTCGTAACTATTTAAGAGTTCGCTAGACAAATAAAATGTGACATAATAAGAAGAAACTAATTAGCATTATCCCCCATTACTTTTATCTGACTCTTTTTTCAGACTGACTTTTCAAGGCCCCTCTTGGCCATAGTAATGTGATATCGCGCGTGAAGAATATTTTTTTACTAACTCTTTTCCAAAGATTTTTAGCTTTTTATACCATCTTTCAAGGCTTGTTTTTCTCCTCGAAAAATCTGGATTCAACACCTGCTCAGCTATTAAAATCTTTTGCTAGGAACCTTAAAATTCCTAAGTCGCCGAAAATGTTAATGTGGCAATTAGCGTTTAAACATGTTTTATAAGTTCCAACATGAGCTTTAGTACCACCGGGTGTTTCAAAGTAAGATAATTAAAATTAATTATTCCAGTGAACATGATTTTTACATTCCTATTCCAGGTCTTTGCTCGCTAAATATTCTTAAGAGAAACGCTCCCTGGCTAAGGTTTACTTTTTAGAGCAAAGTGGTTTGTGAAGCGTGCAACTAGTGGGTGATAGTTCTTGAAGTTAGTTAATCTAATTACGCGTTATAATGCAGTAGAAAAAAAAGTCAGCTGCACGTCGAGTCTTTTTTCGGTTCTAGTGAAGTTTGACACAATGCCGTTTATTTCGAATATATTCCAATAGTAAGTCATTGCATTTTAATAAGTGCTGTTGTTGTACATTTTCCTGAATTTTCCTTAGACAAAATAACTTAGATTTCGATGCGATTCGGACATTATTTCTGGAAACTTGAATTTGCAATTAAAATAAAATTAATATTTTTTTTTCAATTTTCCCTCTTAACTAGCTAGTACAAACTGGAGTTATTTTTGTACCAATTTAAAATAATTATGAAATAATTGAAACAATTTAATCAGAATCCGTTACTAACTTGGGTTTATTACAATTCTATATTCTTGGTCTCATGAAAAAATTACTTTTATCTACTTTCATTTAGTAATATGAATTTTACAGTTCTATAAATCGTTTTGTAAGGGCACCTATTATAGAACTAGTGCTGTAATAGATGCCTTTACAGCACTAGTGCTGTAATGAAAAAAAAAACGTTTAATTAAGATATTGCTATTAAATAAAACCACACTTTTTAGAAGAATGATTTATTTATTATTAACAATTATAAAATTAATTATCAATTACTAATTAAAATTAATTATTATTAAATTACACATAAGGTTTCTTATAAGCATTAATAATATACTTTTTACAGTTAGAATAGAATTGTATACCAGAAGTGGATGTGATGGAGCCCTTTACGTTCGAATTTCAAATCATTAAATCCGTGTCTGACCCCATGATCTTCTTTGCTATTTGTTTCATATTTTCTAAAGAATTTTCAACGTAGCCTTCTGCCGTAGAAGAGGATTTCCAGCCCTCATGACGCTTTAACAGCTGCATATCTGCACCACCATCAACTAGAATGGTGGCTGAGGGCCTCCTTAAACAATGTCCAGTGTATCCTTCGGGATTCTTCAATCCAAGTTTTGTTGCAATCTTTTTTGGCATACTTCCAAAACTATTAATTCCGACAGGCTGGGAGGTAAATTTTCCTTTTCCGTAGAATACAAAAAACCGCCTGTGAGTTGCATTAAGAGGACGAAGTTTAGCATATTTTCGAAAAATACTTAAACAGTTGACACCTGTCACATTTCCTTCTGTTTTAAGAAATTCTCGGATAAGTTTGGTTTTCGAGCATGGAATCACAATTTTTATATACAAATCATTGTATTCAATATGATCCAACATTAACTTAGTTAACGCGCGCCGACAAGCCCCAAAAATGCCGATTATCATAACAACCTTCATAAGTAAATATGTTTTATCATCTGCAGTACTAAGAAACTTACATACGCCTTCCTTTGTAAAAACTTTGGACTTTTTGGCTTTGTAACTCTCTGAACTTCTTTTCAAAAATGCGATTAGTTGAGAAAATCTGCTAATATCTTGATTTTTCTTGACTGAAATCATAGTTCTCAACATTGAGTAGTGAGTCCATAGTGTAGATGGTCTCTGGGAGCGTTGCTTTCCGGAAAAATAACCCAAAAGGATTTTCTCAGACACCTCCTTTATTTTGTTAGCTTTGCACCAATCTTCAAACTTCTGGTACTCCAACTCATACCGCGCCTTGAATTTTGTCAGAACTAAACTTGAGATCGCTTCGTTTGCCGCTGCTTCTATATCAGAGGGTAAACTTCCATCAGAATCGCTCATTTTGAAAAGCGCTTTTTATATTTTTGGATTTGTTTGACAAAGTTTCGACAGTAACCATGCGAAACAGTAACCATGCGAAAGGTAACATAAAAAACTTGATTAGTAAACTTAGCAGATGCAGGTGCATTCTTATTTTTAAAAATGTCTTTTGCCAAATATTTTTATTCATAGATGAAAGTAGATAAAATTTTTTACAATATTCTTGTTGTAAATTCATATTACTACACTCCATATTTTATCAAACTCGGCTGACGCCTCGTTTGACAACTTTAACATCTCGTGTTGTAATATGAATCTTTACAACACTAATATTGTAAATAGTTATTATAAACATCACGTTACCAGAACCTATATACGTTCAGCATTTGCTGTGTAATTATCAAGAATATTGAAGAGATTCGCGCCGTTAATTACAAGAATGCTAATTAAAGCAATACAAACTGCCATATTAAATGCGTTCATTTGTATCCATATGCTAAACTTCGTCTACTCCAATTAAGTTGTAAGCGTCGCTATTTTAAATGCGACCAAGTTGAGATGAATTAAACGCCGGCAGTAGATCATGTTTTCTGTTATAATTCATTTTGAGAATTAAAACTAAAATTAGACGTCTGAATATTAAACTTTTGAAGGAGCGATATGTTTTTTGATTTTTATAAATGTATTATTAATTTACACGTTATGGAATTTGAACTATTGTATTAATTGACGGATTACCTACGCTCTATTTTATTTCTTCAAAACTGCGTTTTCACCCTGTTTTAACCTCTAACCTCTCTCTTATTAGTTGCGGTTTATTAGATATGTTTTCATCCCACTCTACCTTAAACCACCATATCCAACATCAACACTACCATGGCAGAAGTTAAGTTTCATCACTGTGATATTCGTACAATCCGCAAAGAAGTAGATCCGCAAAAGGCATCAGGACCGGACGGAATACCTGCCATCCTGTTAAAGAACTGCGCCAACGAACTAACACCCATTTTTCCAGACTCTTTTCTCTGTCTTACCGAATTAGGATTTACCTATCTTTTTGAAAAGTCGCTCGAGTGCAACCTGTTCAAAAAAAGGCGAGAAAACCACGCCCTCAAACTATCGCCCAATTTCCGGAACGTGTAGTCAATCAGCAACTACTCATGTACCTCGAGAACAACAGAATAATTAGCGATAACCAACACGGCATTCCCAAAGAGAGATCGACAGGAGATATATTGGCCTATGTCACTCATATATGGAGTAGGGCATTGAGAACTACTTTTCATCGGAGGCAGGAGCAAATTACAACAATTAATCAAGATCTGGAGAAAGTTTAAAGTTGGGGCGAGAGAAATTAGGTCCAGTTCAATGCAGCAAAAACCTAAGCAGCCACGTTTACCACGAAAGCCAATACGGTCGGCCCTGACATCATTATGGCAGGATTGACCATTCCTTCATCCTCGTCAATCAAACAACAGAATAATAAGCGATAACCAACACGGCATTCGCAAAGAGAGATCGGCGTAAGATATATTGGCCTATGTCACTCATATATGGAGTAGGGAAATTGAGAGCTGCGGAAAATCTCGACCAATTGCGGTGGATATTCCGAAGGTATTATTAAGGCAGCATGCCGTCCTTCGGACTGCCAGCGTCTCTTTATAGCTGGCTTACCAGTCTCCTTAAGAAACGATCTATGCACGGTGCAGTTGATGGGCGCACTCAAACACATTCACCACTAACGCAGGTGTGTCTCAGGGCACAATACTTTCGCCAACTCTGTCCCTAATCCATATTAATGACCTGTTGATCGAAACCAATAACCCTGTTTACAGTTTTGCAGATGACAGTACCCTTGTCTAAAAGATCTGGAGAAAGTTTGAAGTTGGGGCGAGAGAAATTAGGTCCAGTTCAATGCAGCAAAAACCTAAGCAGCCACGTTTACCACAAAAGCCAATCCGGTGGGACCTGACATCGTTATGGCAGGATCGACCATTCCTTCATCCTCGTCAATCGGACTATTGGGTATCTGAGTCAACAGCAATATGTCCTGGAATGACCACGTTGCTAACATCGCAAAGTCAGCCTCGTCAAAGCTTGGAGCGCTATTTCGCAACAAAAAACTGTATACACCGCAGCAGCTGCTTAGAATATTCTCACATATCTGGGGTGCCGCACCTAAGTACACCCTAAAGTTGCAGAAGAGAGCTATGCGTCTCGTCGGCGAACCGGAAATGACCCGGGATATGGATAGCCTGGAACACTGCAGACATGTGAGCGAGATCTCCCTGGTTTACAGATATTATTGCGACAGATCTTCCCAGGATTTCGCCCGCCTCATCCCACCTTGAGCAGCGCCTGTCAGACGGTCAAGACAGTCAGCGCACCCGTTCGTCGTACAACTGCAAACACCTAGAACATCGCTTTATAAGGACTCCTTGGTCTGGCGCACTACATCACTGTGGAACTCACTCCCAGGGCATCTGTTTCTCCCAAATTACAAACTGCAGCTTTTCAAGAACCGTGTCAATCATAGGATATCCTTTTAGTGTGGGTGCCAGAGCCATACAAAATCTACGACAATTGATTAATAGGCCCTTTCAAAACTGAATACTCTTTATAATTAAAGATCTTTTACTTCACCCTACTTAAGGGGCCTGTTCTAGCACTTTGGTTAAAACGACTTTTGATTTTCTATGAAAATAAATTAATTAACATGATCCAGCTGGTTTAGATGCAGATCAATATCACCTACGCATGTATGTGATATTCAAGTTTCAAAGTTTTCCAATATAAAATGTTGTCATAAACACTCTGACGTACGCTACTGATATGAAAAGCGTCTGTAGACCCGATATAATTTTCGATACCATCTAGTGCAGATGGCGTTGACTCGAGCGATTGCATTCGCGCTATGTCTTCGTGATGCAATCGATTTGCAGTATCCAGAGGTCTAGATTGTTAGGTCTGAACTCGGCGCCGGCGGCTCGGGTTCAAACCCCGTTGTTTTATTTTTATTTTTTTTAAGGTTGTTTCTAAACAGTTTTTTTCTTGATTTTGGGTTAGTTTGGGTTAGCACCTGGTTAGCTTCCATGTCTTGAACCCCCGTAGTGAGCGCAGCGAGCGGAGGGCCATGCGAAAAGTGGTATTACTTATTGTAATACGTGCCCGTACTTTGGATGCACTTTTTCCGAAATATTTTGCTTTATTTAACTAAAAACTAGGATATATTTAACAAAAGCCGTATTATAGTGGATATACAGCAGCTTGCATGGGTTTCCGCGAATACATTCACAAAGAACCCCCCTTCTTTGTGAATATATTCCACGCAAGGCCACCTATGTAGTATAGGTGGCCTTTGGTATCGAAAATTTGGTCGGGTCGCTAGACTCTTGTCTCATATGGATCCTGATTTTAGTTTTTAATGCAAAATATTAAAAATACGATAAAGTAATTTAAGAACGTAACTTTAAAAAATTAATCAAATATTATTTATCTTTAATCGATTAAATAATCCTACAATAGACTTTAGATTCATGACCTTGACATTTTATATTTGACAACAGACTTATACTTACCCCACAAAGAACGCGGCACAAGACTCATGCCCTATAAATGCCTATACTACATATTCCATTTCAGTTGGTCATAATCTACCGAAAAACCCTATTATGTAACTGCAAAAATATATAATAAGGAGAAAATCGGAGACCATATAACATGATGTATTTCGGCCAGTTAGTTATATTTGGCCAAAAGAATAATAGGTCAGTCATTTATCTGGTATTGAAATCTTTATACAGTTCACTTTTATGCGATCTAAACTTCACTATGCAGCAATTATATGGGACCCAATATACTGTCACATTTTAAATTTCGTATATTTAAAATTAACTTAAATTTAGTTTATATTGGGCACATTTGATATGTTTTTGTTGCCAAATAATGTTCCCGAATATTTAATCGAATTTCGACATCACTGCGCCATCTATTATAACTGTTAAATGCAGTAAATTTCTAGCCTGATACCTGCTTTAATGTTTTCGACAAAAGAAACAGTGCTTCTTGCGGCATCCGTAGGATGGAGTGACGCCGCTGTTGTCCAAAATAACGTTAGTACTATTATAATTTCGTTGTCTAATTGTACTAGAATCATTGTTACAATTTATTAATTTAATTAATTATTCTTGATTATGGTTTACATAGACGTTAGCCAGTTAAGGGTAGGATCATCCATTGCTTCGTTTCTATTTTGGTCTCGAAATACGTATTTAAATGTGGAAAATTTTACGCTACATAATGCGGTTATAGTACAGGTGGATGGACCATGGCCATGTCACTTTTCGACGGTCATTTGGTAGAAGTGGTTGATAGCCCCAAATCTGTAATATTACAGACCATCTTTATGGGATTTTGAGCGAAAACCACAAAAATAGGTCCTTGTATATCTTATCTTTAATTACCTGTGTGTATTTTTGATGAATTAGTCACAAGGAACCTAATTTTCTTCACTGAAGAATTTTTACCTATTGGACTTGGGATAGTCACATGGAATAGAGATTCCACACACCTATAAAACCCTCTTTAGTAACCTAACATCTTGAATTGAGGGTTTTCCTCTGCTTTGATTTACCTCTTCCACCCTTACTAGCTGATGTTTGCTAGCTTGCGTGCTTCTGGGGTTCCAAAATCCGTAAACACAAGTTACGGATTTTGGTGGGGTTCATCATTCTCGCACCTTACATTACATAACCAACCGCTCGTGGGAAATATTCAGTGGATACTGTTGGTGCAGCTGATAGTTGTTGATACCTGGGTATATGATAGCATCCATGCTGGTTTGAGAGCCAAAGGACACAGATAAGCCTAACTTATTTTTATTTCCATTCCATTGTACGTGAACATTCTAATGTAATAATGAACTTTTTTTTTTGATAAATTAACAACTGCATTATTTTTAAATAATTTGATTTGTAATTATTGATATAGATTTTATTGCTCTCATATTTGAAAGATACATTTGCTTACTAGAGCTTTTATATTTGCAGAACTTTGCTTTCAAGCTAGTATCGTAGCCGTAAGTAGTGGCAGCAATTAGTTTTATTACAGGTAAATATAGCGACTTAACCATTCGTGATCACGACTTGCTGGGTTTACTTAGCTTTAAGTTTGTATATCATTGTGCAACTTGTATCAATATCTACCATTAGCATATTTGAATAGCTATACGAGCCTTAAAAGCTTATAGGTTAGAGTGTATATATTTATTTTATTTTTGAAATCGTCTAATAATTTTGCATATTAGTTACTACTTTACCTTATGCCTGATTCTTGCTATCATTATTTATAATCCGTACTCAATTGAATATAATCGCTCTCTACTGATATTTAATATAGGCTGCTTGCTCGGGTTTTACCTACATTATTTTGTGGTTTTTACTTATTTTAATTTAATACCGCTTTAATTACCTTATTGCCTAAACCTACCTCATCTTTTTGAATTTTAGTTTGGTTTTACCTACCTATCATTTACTTTATTTTGAATTGTCATTGAGGTCAGCTGATATTATTTGATTGATAGTTGATGATATTCTTTACTAATTCATTTATTAATTAATTTCATTGGGTTGATTTCACTTTATTTGATTAATAGAGACCAATTATCGTCTTACTTCAGTATCTGATTTGTTGATTGATTATCTTGAATTAATTTCACATTATTTAATGACTAGTTATAATATGCTTCACTAATTAAGCTGTTAATTAGTTTCATTGTACTAATTTCTCATTATACGGTTAATAGTTGATGATTTACTAATTACTCGGTTAGTTAATTTCATTGAATTTATTTTATACTAATTAATTAATTGATTGATTTACTTTTTTTAACTAATTTCATAATCCACTTCATTAACTACACATCCCGTCAAAAGTCTTGGACCCCTAACTACTTTTCTCATAAGAGGCAATACAAACATGTCCGCCTGAAAGCATGCATATCTACTTTAATAAATAAGCAAACAAAGTCATTCAAAAAGGAAATGCTAAAAAAGATGAAGCTACAAATGTATTACAAAATGAATCGACTGCGGTAACCAGTGGGCAATATGTAGAGTGTTAGGGTTTTTAAGTCAACATAGATTTTTTACTTACCCGGTATGAAACAAAAACTCAAGTTTGACTATGGTCTTAGGGGTGGATAACATTGCCAATGAATTGTCTATAATGCAATGTCAAAAATTTAGGTCAAAATTGAAGATTCTTTTATACCGAGTGAATTAAAAATTTGGGGTTTTTCTGAAAACTCAACACTGTACACTGGTTACGGCAGAACATTCATTTTGTAATACATTTGTAGCCTCATCTATTTTTAGCATTTTTTTTGGAATGACTTTGTTTGCTTATTTATAAAAGTAGATATGCATGTTTTCAGGCGGACATGTTTGTAATTGCCTCTTATGAGAAAAGTAGTTAGGGGTGTGTAATTTGTTATTTGCTTTCACTAAATTCAGTGATTCTTCTTTTTGATTGAAATACTTAATTGAACATTGGATACTGGATAACTTTAGTATAATTCAGCATTAGGTTGCAAAACTGATCTCAGCTTTTGATAATTAGTGAGTTGCTGTAGCTTTTGGTTTTTCCCCTAATTAATTTTATAGATTTATTGTGGTATAATCATTATCGTAATAACCTAGCCTAAGAACTTCAATAGCAGGACACCTGTTGTTTCACACATTAACAACAATTATCAATAAACGTGGACATCGTTTTAAAATTTAAGTTTTTCTTTGTTGCCTAATACCTCATTACTCACTTGCAAACTTATTCATAAATTTATTTAGTTATTGAGGAGTGGTACCTAGCACATTACAGGCAGTTTGTAGTTCGACTGGTAGAGAGCTGCTGGCGCTTTTAACTGAACCTATCTCTCACTGAGCAGCAGGATTTGCACACTCTCCTAAACTGCCTCTTCTTATATAACTAATTTCTGTTTACTGGTCTTGAATCCGTTTGATTTTTTTGATTGTTCATATCATTTTAATATTATTTTAGATAAACTATAACTTTACTTTCTGCTAATAAACAGAGAAAGAGTGTGGCAATACAACCATAATATTAATATTAATGAGCAGAAACACCCTCTCTAGCCTTTAAGGGTCACGCCGCGTATCCTGTCAAGGAGGATTCGACCACCTAAGTGTTTCTATATATTACTACACTGCTTTATTAAAACTTCATCTTTAACGGCTGTTTTAGAATCATATTATTGCACCACCATGAGAAGATATTGCTTCGACACACTATCCTCAAATTCGTCGCTCAAATCATTTAAAACGTAGGCACTAAAACATCGAATTTAATCTTGCGGAAACATTATTATGGTGCATATGAAGACCATGGTATAATTATATTTCAACCCTTGACTACTCAATATAGCTATTTATGTACCAAGGGATTTACATAGGCTATAAAGCCCGGAAAGCGAAGGGAATACGCCCGAGGGATGCATTTCGCCTGTGGGCATTACAGCCTAGTAAAGCTCGTGGCGCACACATTGCTTTATATTTAACTTTTTACATAATTTTCATTAAATAAACTACTGTATGACTTATGGTTTGCGGGTGTTATGGATGAATAAGGTTGACAGGGACGTATTTAATTTTTTCTTCAAACGTCAGTAAATCCGTCATTACTTGACTGTGTAGGCGGCCGTGAAGTTTCGTTTTTCCTCCGCCGGAGCTTTACTTTTCACTTTTCCGCCGGCGGAGGTAAAAGTGTTGTCATAGCAACATAGATACTTATTAAACTAAAATTTGTATTTATCACTCAATTTGTCCACTGCATTTCTAAAAATCCCTAATTTAGGAACAAATTGGTTATTATTTAATCGAACTTACTCAATAACTGCTTATCAATACGGAATTAAAACGCAATCGGAGACGCAATTTAAAAAAAATAATTATTGTTGACAGTGTCCACTGACAGCTTTATGTTACATTACTATAGCAACAACCTGTGCCTATTCACCGACACCGGTCTACGCCTTGCGAACCCACATCTTTAATAATTATTATTACTATTAAAAAGAGATGTTTTTGCACTAATTTGTCGACATCTGAAGAAAAAACAGCATATTTTATTTGGAGGAAAAGTGATACTTTTCATGGCTTGCTCTCTATTACCAGCCTCACTCTGTTCGGCTGTTAAACACAAGCGCGCCATGAAAAGTATCACTTTTCCTCCATATAAAATAATATACTATTACGTTCCAGTCCAAAAAAAAAATTGAAATATGGAAAAATTTCGTCAAAATATTCCAGAAAAGGTGGCAAAAGCCACAGAACAATTATTGTTGCATGTAAAGTCGAAAACAAACTATCGCAGAGAATACGGAGTCTTATGAAAAAGCAGTTATTAGTATAAATGAACCCACTATAATGGCGTACTGTCCGGATTGGTAAGTCATTGGATTCAATTTGATTTTAATGCACAAGTATACCTAATATTCGTTTTTATTTTATTTTAGTCTAAGAAATATAGTCCTAACTCCTTATGGACCAAGTATTCGGTTTTGAGAGCTACGTTGATAGTTCATCAGAATATCGACATTTCTAAATGTCATCGTTTGATATCATTTTTAAACAGCAAAGCAAAACGATGCGTTTCCAAGAAATCGAAGGTTTTAGAAGGAAACCAAGAATCGTTTTCAGGGAAAGTCAAAAATTTTTATTTTTACTTTTAGAGTTTTACTTAATTAAGTTAGTGTTGCAAATGTTTCACCCTCTGAAAAATTGGATGATGTCAAGCTTAGTGTTTTTCCTATTAATATTCAGTCCTTAAGACACAAAACAGATGAATTATTTCTTTTATTAGAAGACCTTAATTTTCCGGAAATCATTGCCATAACTGAACGTTGGTTAAATGTTGAGGCTCTTGTTTGTCAAAAATTATACTAAAGTAACTAGATTTGATAGAAGTAATTTATCTCATGGAGGTACTATGATAATGTCTACTCACAACGACTTTTCGGTAGTAACTAAGTTCGATAATTTATTATCTCAGAAAGTATTTCCATCGCGTATTTCAAGAACCGTAATGTAGCTAATTTTTACCTCTCTAATAAAGTGCTTTGTTTTTCGTCTAATCTAATACAAACGAAGGATACGAGTATCCAAGTCAATGGTGTCATTCTGTCCTGTGTGGTGTAATGGGTAATGGCGGATTCGGTATTTCCTTAGACAAGGAAAGAAGAGGACAGATAACATGGGAAAAAGCCTGTTACCAGCTGCCACATAAATTACTGAGTAACTTCAATAAATTAATTGAAATTATGAGTAATAAATAATAATTAATAAGTTAAAGCAATTTTCAGTCGTAAAATAATATAACCATTTTATAGGTAGAGTATGAAAAATATATTACCTACGCCTCTGTTGAATGACTCTCCTTGGGGAAGATTTATGGCTGTAGTGGTTCTAGTAAAGTTAACACAGAAATTTGCACTTTTCTTTGATTTGTTTGAAAGCTTACCTTAAATACTTACAATAGATTAGAACATTAGTGGATCATACACTTTTTCTTAATAAAATAACAAATTAAGTCCGAAAAATAATTTTTTTCGAAGCGAGCGGAAGGCCATGCGCCAAGTGAAATATTAGTACAATAA
>MU185815.1:0-15983 GCA_016904865.1 Pissodes strobi | reverse complement strand
ATTTGGGGTGAACCACTGAATTAATTTAAATGCTCCTTTAAATTGTGCGTTCCTTTAAAACTGAAATCTCAATTAGTATTTTGTATGGCAAAGTGGTTTGTTTGACCTACGCTCATTTCCGTACTACTAGGGTACAGAACAAGTTGAATGAGGCAACTGCTTAGGTGGAATGAAAAGGTCGTTGCTCATAGCGTCTATGTAAAATATTTTCCTAAAGTTAGGGTGTCACTAGTGTAGTACTGCGAACAGAAAATGAACAGGAGTTGAAGAAAATGCGGCAAATACAGTCGGTAAGCAACCGGTGCAATAGGCATTCATTTCAAAATTAAGCGTTTTGTGATCGTATATTTTTATGTTATGGCAAAATATGCAAATAGCTTATACAGGGTGTTTCATTAAGGGAAGCTACCGGACATCTCAGAAACTACTGAACATAGAAATTCAGAGGAAATCATTATTAAAGTCACCATAAGAAAATCCCGGAACTTATATTTAAGCTCTGCATTTTGCCGCAAGGGGGGCACAATTTCTGCGAAAATTGCCACATCGAAGTAAACCTTTGGTACAGCATTAAAAAGCTCCGGCAATTTTATATTAATTTGGTCCAAGGTTCATTGCGTATCGTCCCTGATAGTAATGGGGGAAGCTATTGAAAGTGTGCAACACGTTTTCTGATTTTTTTTTCAATTAATTAAAAAGGAACCTAGTCCCGGAGAGTCGTGTTACAATTGCCCGGCCCCTGTAGTGGGGTCGTTTGAGCGCCACCCGTTCTAGCCAACTAAACGGAAAAAGCTCTGCTGGTGTGGTGCAAGGTGGCTAGGTCAGCTCATTAAATCAACCGATACTTAGTACTTAATTTCAGACCAACAAGAAAACGAGAATATAGGCGGGCTTATTAAATTAATAATTTATCAATTAACTTAACTTATAAAAAAAAACAATCTAAAAATTTAAGGAACAATATATTGGCTACTAAGTTCTTTTTTTGAAAACAGATCAACAATATATCTGGAGAAAAATGTTAAATGGAAATGTGGTTAGTTAAAGACAAAAGAATGTTAAATGACTATTAAAGTAATAAAATAAACAGAGTACAATATGGAGATTGTACCGAGACCAACTCTGCTGTTAATACTCGGTTCTGTATGCCTTACAACTAAATGCACTAAATACTACTAACCGAAGTGATCACTTGACGTTAACTAAGCTAATTACAACTAGGTATGCGTGCGCTAATAGCTGCACTGATTTTGAATGTAGCAATGATAATATGCAGCAATGAACTGCCACAATAATTAAATCAAAAGACTCGATAAATTAATAAAAGAGCAAAACTAGAATAAAGCTATTGAAAGCGTGGCTGTCGGTGCTTGATTCATATTATAAAGAGATAAAATTCAGAGCGGTTATATCACTCGATTCATGAATGAAAATAATAAAATTATTGAGCCCACGCTTGACTTGTATTAAAAAGAGAGAAAATTTAGAGCAATCAGATTAACTGGTCCGATAAACCAGTGAATAAATGAAATTAAAATTAATGAGCTAGTTCAGAGCCTGGCAGTCAATGTTTGATTAAAGGAGGAAAACTAAGAGCGATTATATTAAACAGATAATCAAACCAACCGAAGAAAGATAAAGCTTCTGTACAATACCCCCAATCCGGTCGTCAAACTCTGGTGGAGGCGCCGGGCACTTATAAATACCTTAGGTACTGCCTCTCGATGGCCCCGAGAGAAAATCAGTCGAGGTCTCGATAGCTTGGTGTCGAGATTGGCTGATAAGTGCTGCGGGTAAAGCCTGCTTCCAACCCACTAGAACAGGATGATTCTAGCTGCAGGTAAAGGTAGTGGCCTGCGGATAAGCGTGGTGACCCTCCGGGAAAGAGGTTGTACCCTCCGGAAAAAGGTGGTGACCCTCCGGAAAAAGTTGTATCCTCCGGAAAAACGTGATGGCTCTTGGGAAAAAGCCCTGAAATAACCCAGTGCGCATTAGACGTAGCCCTCATACTTTAATAAAAAAACCATAGCCCCCTCCCATGAATATATTTTCTTTATAAAACAAACTCTCCCAAAAAAAGGAAAAAAAAATCCATGAATTTTCAATGATCATCGGAAAATAAAATATGTACCAAGGTACAGGCAACTTGAATATAACAAAGATAGGGATGAATCACCTCTAAAAGAACATTAAATTAAAAATTCGGATTAAATAAAATGTAGTAGATAAGATAACAAGTGAGACGCAAAAGCAAATGTCGGTATATGCACAAAAAAAAATAATAAAGATAAGCAATTAAATCATTCATTTAGGCAAAACGGTAGCAATAATTACCTCGAGTGTGAGGGTTAACTATGAGAGATTCGACGGTCTCGATCTTATATGATGAACGTGGAAAGCCTCTATAAATAATGGGAAAAAAACCATTAGCATCATGGCGTTCACGCGCTTCACAGGCAATAGAAAAAGAAATCCAGAGAAAATGCTTACCTAATACAGCAGTATCTAGATCCTGATTAATCGGTCGGGTCAAAACACAAACAGAGAATCAACACAATAAAATGTTGAGTCTCTAACTCCACTAGCAGAAGGCTTCTCTCCTCGCCAAACGATCAAACTAGAAGGAACTCTCGATCGTTTTCGTCAATTTGCCTTTGCTTATGTCCGATTAAGAATTAGGGATGAACTGAAACAAGCCGAGTGATTTCGATACGAGGAATAATTCCAAGATAATAAACGCCTTAATTCTCGTTTATTAGGATGATAAACGACGGCGGAAGCCACGAATAGTGGCTTTGCTTATGTCCGATTAAGAATTAGGGATGAACTGAAACAAGCCGTGTGATTTCGATACGGGGAATAATTCCAAGATAATAAACGCCTTAATTCTCGTTTATTAGGATGATAAACGACGGCGGAAGCCACGAATAGTGAGCTAAATTATATTTTTCAAGAAATGCTAGGAAATACTCTTACGAGAATAATAAACCTTTAAAAATCTAAATCGAGAGCGACAAACACAAATGGATAGCCCATCCCTATTATTTGGAACGAACCTCACAAAAACTATTCAGTCGTATAAAGCGATAAAGTCATTTAAAGCAGAGGTCAAAAAACGATCTAACGATCTTCAGAAATGGCAGCCGGTAACTGGTGCTCCGCAACCAAAGGGCTCCCAAAAGGTTATAAAATATGCCAATAAAATTAAAATATGGATCAACAAGTTAAATGAGCGTATTTGCAGGCTAACAGAATTCTTAAACATATAAATCGGTTCGTTGACCGCTCTACCGTAATCTAATACAAATCAAGCCAAGCTATTCTAATAATAATATGCATCGCTTAACAACTAAAATAAATAGAGTCATAACGTGTTATAAATGCTAATACAAATATATAGTTAACCTATACTTAGAATATAGTTAATTCATATTAGGAAAAGCGGCAATTCCAAGCGAATTGTTACCAAATAGAATGAATAAATTTAGAATTAAGGAACCGATGAGTGCAAAGTACAGCATGTTTTTTCCCTAAATGCGGCATATAAATGGAATTTTAAAAATGTTTGCCATTGGCAAAATCGAACTGTTACAAGTGTAATCATTTAAGTCACTTTAACTTCTAAACGATTTATGGTTTTAATAAACTACTTTGAGATATCGTATGCAGTGGGACGCCATCATTTTCATTTTTGGATTTCTCGTTCTTGACAACGGGAGCAGGTTTGTTCCTTGAAACATTAAGCTTTTTCCAATCGGTTTAGGTTTTTAAGCTTCGTTAGGGTCACTAAATTACCACTTGTTCCATTTACACCCTGGCGGCCTTATTCAAAAGGCCTACAACTAAGGTGGAGTAATAGGCAACATGATATAAATGAATCCTCCACAACAATATAGAACATATTGTCACGAATAGTGCTTCCACCAATCTGTCACTGTATGTTTTATCCGTGATGCAACGCCTTGCTTAGCGGGTAGGCGTATAACGCAGATGATTCGGAATCGTTTTACGTCGGATAAAAAGTGATGATAAAGAAAGCACTTCAGTTAAAACAATAACAACGTCTATTAATGAAAGACTTAATGATAAAACTTTAACAATGCATATCTATTGGCCAGAAACGTAATAAGATTCTATTATACACGAAAACTAAGGCGCGCATACTTTCTCGATTTGAGGTGCGTTTTTGAATTGCTTATAGGTCTTTGGTCACTGATTTATAAATATAGTTTTTCTTAAGAGTTTTGTGTTGTGTTTTATTTAAGATTGGTTTGTTCGAAGACCACTCGAATATTCCACTCCACTTTTAACTATTTAATAGACCACTTAGAAACTTCATATTTCTCAGAATTTTGACAAACTTATCATCGATTTGACTTTTGAAGCTACTACTGGGGTTAGAAAACCCCTACACTTAGCAGCCATGCGGCTAACCAAATACTATGTTTGGGCCAGGAGAAAAGGAGTAGAACCTTAAGCAGCCGTGTGGCTAACCTAGGAGCGGATAGAACCTGAAGCAGCCATGTGGCTAACCTAGGAGCTGGTTTTAGGTGAGACAAAAGCCTCCCGAACTGAAGGCTCGGAAGCGTATTTATATTATAAAAAGTGCTGACCATTGCTCGCTTAAGGTTCATAATCGCTCCCGTTGATTGCTCGCGTTGTTTATAGTTTGCCTTTAATGTTTTTATAACAATTTCTAAGTTCAAGTTCAAACTTAGGACAGGGTGATATTTATTTAGTAGTTTATGCATTATAGTAACAATAAGGTTACTAAAATCGGATAAGTCGTTTCAAGGTTACAGCAATTTAAATGATTACACTTTCACTAGTTTCCCTCATTGTTATCAAAGTCGGTACGCCAATGACCCAAAATGATGCGAAATTATTCCAGGTTTCTGATGATATTACCAAAGGTATACCTCGATGTGGCAATTTTCGGAGAAATTTAGAATTTTATTATTTACTTTTAAATAGTGCTTCCTTGCGACAAAATGCGGAAACTAATGATAATTTCCAGGATTTTCTCATGGCCACTTTAGTGAATTCTATGCCCAGTAGCTTCCGAGATATGTCCCGTGGCCACACCTAATCAAACAACCTGTATAATATATAGTGCATCGTTAAAAACTATTAACGGTAAACTGTATTATACTACTTATCTACTCCGAAAATTATTGATGCTTGTATAATTATATAAAACGAGTTACATGAAAACCACGTTCTGTAATTTATGTAATTTATCATGTTAGGGGCAATTGTCTAAGGGTGTTAAGTTTATAAAATGCAATACATCAAAAAATTGATACCATTTTGAAGGCAAGGAAAATTTATGAGTATACAAGTTTAAACCAAAAGTACGCTCAGGAAAGTTTTAAAATAAATAAACTACGCCATTTAAAGGCACAATCCAAATATTTGTCTGAAGTTTATAGAGTTTAATATTACCACCGTAAGTAAGGCCCAGAGGGTGTAAACCATGTTGCCTAGGAAGTGCAAAAGAACTGAAATTCATTCCAGGAAAAACGGCACATTAAACTGGATAATTTCCAACCGACCCCAGCGGTTCTTTGCCTTAGTTATATCAAATGTTCGGCAGACCGGAACTAATAAAGGTAAAGGAAATGTAATTTAATTTATATGTTATTTTACGGTCAAGGGTTATAAGGGCTCTCTCATATTTGCGGAAAATATCTACTAAAGGCAGTGTGTGTAATGTGACTAGAAATCATCATCATCGTATTGGCGTGGTATTTTGATTGTTATTTATCATTAAAATGTGTGTAACCACATTGTACTTTTTTATGTTTGGCACACACAGAAGGAAAATCCCATACCATTCAACGAGCGGTGCGTCAAGATATTAGATTCCATACAGAGGTGTGCAGTCCGTCTTGTGGGTGACTCAGAATTGACTAAAGACCTTGATAGCCTTGAGCATCGAAGAAAAGTGGCGGTTCTCTCTGTTTACTATCGATACTACTACGGAAGGTGTTCGAACGAGCTGGCACTTACGATTGCGTCCAGAGTTGTGTCAAACAGAAACACCCGTCAGACACAAGCTGCACATCAACATACGATTCAGTCTCCGTACGGAGAAGACGGTAGACGTTGGACTGGAAGCGCTGTAGGTTGTAATTTTCGGGAAAGGCGCTACTCGGAAGTGCATTCCAGAGGGAGGCAGTCCTCCAGACCCGCAACACCGACGTCCTAGGTGTTCGCACAACTGAATCGTATGTTAATGAGCAGCTTGTGTCTGACGCGTGTTTCTGTTTGGCACAACTCTGGACGGAACCATAAGTGCCAGGTCGTTCGAACACCTTCTGTAGTAGTATCGAGAGTAAGCAGAGAGGACCGCCACTTTTCTTCGATGTTCAAGGCAAAGGTCTTTAGTTAATTCTGGATCATCCACAAGACGGACTACACACCTCTGTATGGAATCTAATATCTTGAGCGAGAGTTTCGGTGCCGAGCTCCACATATGGGAACAGTATCCCAGAAATGGTCTTATCTGGATCTTATAGAGGCGTAAGAACTGATGAGGTGTATACAATGTTTTTTGCTCTATAAAGTGTTCCTAGCTTTTGTGCTGCTGCCTTGCTGCCTTAGCGATTTTGGTGACGTGATTACGCTAAGACATGTTGTTTTCTACGTTGATGACGAGCAAGCTTATGGATGATCCGGTTTTCAGTCGGCGATTCAGGCTTTAGAATTTGAACATTGCAAACCGCAATATCCTTTCTCGGTTTTTTTCTACGCTTAATGTACATACACTGCACAATTTCGTGGTTTGACAGCAGTTCAAGACTATTTTCTCATCAGCAATACTATTCGCTCGCGATCTGTATATATTTTTTTGCAAATAAAATATAGTGGTGTATATAAAAGGGATAATAAGCTTGGAGATCTGACGCTTTATTATCAATGCCAAGCCCTTTAAGAAATAAAAAATAAACATTTCTGTAAAACGATCGTATTATGTTGACGAACAAAATGCTCTTCGGGAAATATGGCAGGGTTTTTCAGTTAATATTTAATTAACTAACATGACTTATTTACCTCAATGCAATAAAAAGTTTTAGTTAAATTTATTCAACTGTACAGTGATTTTCCATGTTTCTTGAAAATTAAATCCAGTAAATGCGTCGACAAATATAAAATTAAGGCCTACGCTGAGATGTTAAAAAAGTCGATGTAAAGTGTTCATGAAGGGAAATACTTTCCCTCACTAAAAGACCACACTTCTTAATTAAAGGCGTTACTAAATGAAGCAATCCTTAATTAAATCAATCCCTTGGTTTCAAACGCAATTCTTCCAACAAATTAGCGTGGGAGAATTGCTTTCTTTTTAGTAACAACTTTTTGCCCATTTAGAGCGTTTTCTCACGGTACCTTTCGCCTTTATAGCTGCAGCCGCCACCAATGCCAATGTTGTATCCAAATTTATCGCGCGGGAATTTGGGGTAAACTGAATAAGAAAACGAGCAGTGTGAAGAGTACCGACCGTTTTCCTTGTCGGGTTTGCAAAAAAAAAATAACGACGTCTGTGGGGAACTTTAAGTTAAGGTCCCTCGTTCAATGAACTTATCGTTTTTGCGTATTGTGTATCATATTCATTCCTGTTACACCCCAACACGTTTAGAAACTATCGTTTTCACCGTATCATTTGGTGATAACACCCTGTATGTATGTAGAATGAATAAGCCATAATTAAACACAATAGTATATTATTTTATATGGAGGAAAAGTAACTTTTCCTCCAAATAAAATATGCTGTTTTTTCTTCAAATGTCGAAAATTAATTCAAAAACGTCTCTTTTTAATAGTAATAATAATTATTATTAAAGATAAGTGGGTTCGCAAGGCGGCTTAGACCGGTGCGGTGAATAGGCTCAGTTTGTTGCTATAGTAATGTCACATAAAGCTGTCAGTGGACACTGTCAACAATAATTATTTTTTTAAAATTGCGTCTTCGATTGCGTTTTAATTCCGTATTGATAAGCAGTTATTGAGTAAGTTCGATTAAATAATAACCAATTTGTTCCTAAATTAGTGATTTTTAGAAATGCAGTCACAAATTGAGTGATAAATGAAAATTTTAGTTTAATAACTCTTGAGTTGTTGACGCTTATTTTGATCTTTGTTTGTATTGTATCTATGTTGATATGACAACACTTTTACCTCCGCCGGCGGAAAAGTGAAAAGTAAAGCTCCGGCGGAGGAAAAACGAAACTTCACTGCCGCCTACACAGTCGAGTAATGATGGATTTACTGACGTTTGAAGAAAAAATAGGTTTATTTCACCCCGGGTTCAACCCAATTTGTGCATTTAAATTAGCATATTCCAGTTCTTCAAAACCCCTTAGTCCAAACCTGGACATACGATCCGTTAATTCGAGTACTGTCAGTATAATATCAGCGAATATTAACTACGACAAGAAGGTCCACTCAATGGCAAGAGAGCGCTACAAAGGAATCGTCGTTTATTTTCTTCGTTGCCTGGTAACGATCGGTGAACTTCGCCGCACACAGGGTGAATTTAAATAAAAGCTGGCCATAAACGATATTTTCGTTTGCGGTATATTTAATCAAATTTATGACGAAATTATTTATAGCACTCTAATACTCTATTTGGCTTTGTAAAAACACAATTGATATCTTCTGAATTGTTTGCAGCGCCCTGTCAAACTTCCGTTATGGTTTTTTTAACATTATCACCAAATAAATATTTTGATAAAGTTTGTATTCAACTGGCTGTTTCAAAAATCTGTTAACGTTTTCAATGAGTTATTATTGATAACAATACTCAAGGTATGTAATAACTAATATTTATAGAGATTTTGATTTTGTGTTAATGATTTCACCATATTTCCGAATACTAATATTCTGACAAAAGACATCAAGAAGAAAATGTTGCTCGAATTTGCCCCATCTTTTAATATTTAATTAAGTTTTGAAGTTTTGGGTGATTTTAAAATTGGTTAAAGGTTTCGCACAATATTTTTACTGTATATTTCATTCCTATTTTGTAATACAACACAACTAAAAAAACAGCGATATTATCTTATATCGAATATTGACTCGACTATAGAATTTAGGCGTGAAAATTAATCTGACAAAAGGATGAGCTGGTCTATGGCCGCCGCGTCAAAGGTCGCCTGCCAACATGAGCATTTTAAGATCCTTTACAGGCGTAGCCGGCTATATCAAAATCGGCCTCTCCTATTGGTCGATCCGCATGGCCCTCCGCTCGCTTCGCTCGCTACGGGGGCTCAAGAGGAGGATACTAACCAGGTGCTAACCCAATCTAACACAAGACATACCCAAAATCAAGAAAAAAAACTATGAGAGTGTTTTCATTGAGTCTAACCCCTTATTTGAGCATAAATCAAATATTACCTCAAATGAAACCGTAAACGTTCATAAAGTGAGCGAAAGCGATATTATTTTTGCTTCTAAAAAGCTCAAAAATAAACTGACAGCCTGTATCGACCAGATTCCTAGTTTTGTGGTGAAGGACTGTATTGGGGCCTTTGCTGCGCCTCTGTGTTTCGTGTTTAATCTGTCAGTTAACTCTGGTCTTTTTCCGACCTGTTGGAAGTTGGCACGCGTCACACCGATATTCTAAAAAGGGGATAGATCTGACTTATAAAACTATAGGCCAATATCTATTTTGTGTAACTTTTCTAAAATATTCGCAATATGCCTCTACAGTCAAATTTACCCTCAACTTAAATCCTTTATTTCTATCGACCAACATGGTTTTATGGAAAAGAGGTCATGCGTTACCAATCTGGGTTGCTTAGCTCAATTTATATGTTCAATTTTGGATAATCAGGGCCAAGTCGATGTAATTTATACGGATTTTCAGAAAGCGTTCGATCAGATTGATTTGTACATACTTATGCTAAAATTAGAAAAATTGGGGTTGGCTAGAAAATTGCTTAGTTTACTTGAGTCCTATCTTTTAAAGAGGCGACAATTCGTAGAAATCGAAGGCTTTAAATCTTTTGAGTATATGGTTAAGTCAGGGGTTCCCCAAGGTTCAAACCTGGGCCCTTTGCTCTTTTTATTATTCATAAATGACTTGGCAGACTGTCTGTCGTGTCACAAGCTTTTTTTTTGCTGATGACCTAAAAATGTATTGTCACATTTCGTCCATCTCTGACTGTGAATGCCTTCAGAATGGATTGGATCTCCTGGCTACATGTTGCGATAACAATAGACTTAGTCTTAATGTATCCAAATGCTTTGTAGTTTCATACTCGAGAAAAAAATCTATTTTAAAATATAATTATGCAATAAAATCTCAAGAGCTAATTAGATGCAGCTCTATAAAGGATCTTGGTGTAACCTTTGACGAATTATTTAACTAATACTCATTTGCTAAATACAATGTTGTCTGCATCGAGATTATTGGGCTTTATCTTAAGAAACTGTAGAGCATTTGAAAGCCAAAGGGCATTACGGGTGTTGTTTTCTTCATTTGTTAGATCCAAATTAGAATATGCAGTAATTGGCACCCAATATATCTAGCTTATATCAATGGCTTGGAATCTATCCAAAGAAAATTTGTCAAATATTTGGCTTTTAAGCAGGATGGCGTATATCCAGCAAGAGGAACTTCACAAAAGTTGCTTCTGGATCGTTTCAATATGGTGTGTTTGAATGATCGCAGGGAAATACAGTTTTTACATAAATTATTGCATAATAAAGTTGACTGCATTGGTTTGCTTAATCAGCTAGCGATATGTGTTCCTAGGGTTAGTTCAAGAAATTCCTGCATATTTTACTGTGATCGGCCCAACAACAATATGCTGACTAGATCTCCTTTGTATTTCATGTGCAAAACGCTAAATAATAGTGGTCGCGACATCGACATATTTTCAGATTCTATGGAGACTGTTAGAACTAAACTTTTGTCGATTCGTGATGACTGATTTTTTGAACCGATGGGTTGTTTATTTGAAACATGTTTGTTTATATTTCTGGCAGGTACAAATTTAGATATAATTCGTATTATTTTTTACAATTTTTAATAATTTTTTATAATGTTTACTGTTTTTATAATTATATTTCCTGTAAGTGGGTGACTGTTGGAAATAAAGAGCTATTTATTTATTTATTTATTTAAAAGATCTTTAAATGCCCAACATGATTGTTTTATTTGTATCATGGCCTGCCGATATTCTGCTAGTGTTCCTGCGGGGAAGGAGACACCCCGTTGACATGCCGCCGCGGAGAGTGATCCTTCTTATCATATAGTTTTGCCCAAATACATAATAAAAAGATAAAGACTGATGTACTATACTGCTAACGTGCTAACACTCCGTTGAGGTTATGTGTTGGTGTTATACCTATTTGTGCAACAACTGAAGCCAGATTATCAGAAAATGGCGCGTCGAAATGAGGATCCCTTATTGGCCAAATTTGTAACGTGCGCAGTTTTCCCTGCTGCTGTCTTGTCTCTGTTTTTTTTTGCTTTATATGTTGTACTGAAAGTATTTTCAAATGTCATTTAAATTACCCTTAAGGCAACGCATTATTAAATTGGAATTTTAAAAGCTATATCTGTTGTAAAGTCTTTGGTACGGGTGGGCAAGAAATTGAAAAATCGATTAAACGCTTAATATTTTAGCAAATAACTGAATAATCGATTATCGATATTTTCTGAAATATTAATCGATAAGTCGATTAATCGGTAATTTCTTAAAAGTGAATCGAATAATCGATTATTGTCGCCCACCCCTAATCCCATAATATTGTAGTAAGTGAAACTGAAGCTGAAATTTCGATAGAATCATTATTGCTGACGCAAGACTGTTATTATAAAAAGAGGTAATAAATACTTTGGCTGAATCAGCAGATAAAAATTTATAATTTAGTTTTAATTTGTAAATATGGCTTTGATATTACCTTGGGATAGTCAGAATATAAGCAAGTGTTTTTGAACGACAGCTGCACTGATGCTTCTATATTTTTTACTAGTTTCGTCCCTATTAGATTAATTTTTAAAAATAGCGATAACTCTGAAATACATTTATGACAAAATTGCAGGCCCTCATCAACGCGTTTCTGTCGTCCGCTTAACATTCATTTTGCTCGTGAGACTCCTGAATTAACCGTTGCAAAAACAAAATTTGGATCATCGAGTTAAAAATTTAAAACCCTTTTTTTACAACGAAGGAGCTTTTAATTTTCAAAATCATTTTTTAAAACGATTTAAGAACATACAAATGATTTTTATACATGATTTTTATCGTTAGTGATAATTGATACTCCCTATATATAAATATAGATGATGAGCAAAAAATTCAACAATTATTTGTCTAAACCACGATATATTAAACGTGTAATACTTAATAACTTTTATGTCTTATTTATGGTAAACCTTATTATGGCCAGTTTTCCTAGAAATTCGACCAGTGTGCGCCGGGTCCAAAGGTAACATGCCAGTATCATGCTAGTTTTCGCGCGGGGAAGGAGACATACCGTTGACGTGCCGCCGCGGAGAGTGAATCTTCTTATCGTTGTTAATATTCGCTGATAATATATTGCAATTCAGCAAATTTTTGTCTCAGTCAGCATTGTGAATGATAGTCTGTCAAATAAGGAAAGACAACTGTTTCTACCATTTTAATTTCAAATGAATTCGGTATGTGTCACCACCCACTTTTATTATGTGGTTTTGCCGCTAGGCGACCTGCTCAAAGAAAGAAATTGTTCAAGTTAGTGCGTAGCAAACACTGATTCGCGTAGGATCTGTCTAGTCACATCTCTCCTATGTTCCGCGCCAAAAACATCTAGCCATGTCCTAGCTCTGTTTGAGGCAACTAATTCGTTTGAAAGTGTCTTACATCCACTAAAATGTTCTAGATCAGTCCAGTCTGCTCTCTAGCCTCGCAGTTCAGTTAAAACGTTCGCTCGAATAGCAGTAAAACGTGCTGTTCTCTGGCCAAAGGTCAAATTCCTTTTTGGGCCAATTTCTCTTGGATGCACAAATATTACAGAATATTTAGTGCACCTCAGTTATCTTTGTCCAAGGTTGGACAAAGACCTTCTTTTGGGTTTTTTAAGCAATTCTTCGAAGTCAGGACGATAGCGTCCCCTGTGGAACATGGAACATAAGATGGCGGCTTGACATTCCTGGTCGAATTTCTGTAAGCAAGGTGAAAGCTGGATTATGGTTTCCGTAAACACGAAAATTAAGTTTGGAAAATATCAAAGTAAAATCTCTCCCCGTTAAAGACAGGTAAAGCAGTCATAGTGAAAAGATACGCTGTGTGAATAGTGTAAGTGCCCAGCGACATAAAGTTGTATTTATGAATACTGTCTTGGAAAGTTTTGTGTGGCTTAATTGCGGCTAGTCTACCACTTTTTCCCTTTATGAAAACTTTCGTAGTGGGGGCGTTTGCTTTCCAGTTCTTCCGAAAGCCGACCATTTCGCGTAGTGCAAAAAATTTATGGATACTGTTTTTATTTTTAATGTAATCGCGAGGCAAGTTTATGAAACGCGCGAAAAAAAAAGTGTCCGACAAAAATTTTGGGGCGTTAAGGGTGTCCGACAATTCAAACATATCCAATTCATGAGTTAAAAAAATTTATGAATAACGAGCTGATTTTTTCAGGATTACTTAATAAAAATATGTAGAAAATAAATATCCGATTGTCCGACAAATTACATTTTCCGATTTTCCAGTCCGACACGGGAAAATCATCGGTTTCACGAAGCCAAAAAATTTACGAATAACAATTTCTTCTTTCGGTTATTTGCTTTGAAATGAACTAGAGAACATAATGAATAAGTTGTCCGACAGTAAAACATTACCTTACGCGTAGAAAAGAAGCAAAATGTTTTTTTGAATTTAGTCGTTGTACTAATGCTTGGAGTGTGTATGTTATATACACCCATTTTCAATTAACCGGCTAATTTTGTAAACATTGAATAAAAGGGAATATGTAAATACAATAAGCACAGCTTATTCAATAACTAGCTACTCATCTCTATCGAAATCGGAAAGTTGGAGTGTCGGGCACTACGCATCCTGGCGGTGCCTTGAGCGGCTCAGTTTCACGGTCTCGTGATTTTTCAGGCAATGTAATGACACGAAGCGAGCTGAATTTAAAATGAATATTCATTTCAAAATCCACGACAAATTCTTCCGAAGCTACGGCTATTGCCCTAGAAAGACCGGAAATTTCGGATTTTTATACAATTTTACCATTTAAAATTGTTTTCAAACGGATTTTAGACGATAAAACATCGTATTTGAAATTAAACGAACTGCCAAGAGTATTATCAGCGAATATTAACTATGACAAGAAGGCCCACTTAATGGTAAGAGAGCGCTACAAAGGAATCGTCTTCGTTGCCTAGTAACGTTCGGCGAACTTCGCCGCACACAGGTTGAATTTAAATAAAAGCTGGCCGTAAACTATATTTTCGTTTGCGTTATATCTAATCAAATTTATGACGAAATTATTTATAGCACTCTAATACTCTATTTGGCTTTGTAAAAACACAATTGATATCTTCTGAATTGTTTGCAGCGCCCTGTCAAACTTACGTTATGGTTTTTTTTATTATTATCACCAAATAAATATTTTGATAAAGTTTGTATTCAACTGGCTGTTTCAAAAATCTGTTAACGTATTTAATAAGTTATTATTGATAACAATACTCAAGGTATGTAATAACTAATATTGAAAAGATGATTTCACCATATTTCCGAATACTAATATTCTGACAAAAGACATCAAGAAGAAAATGTTGCTCGAATTTGCCCCATCTTTTAATATTCAATTAAATTTTGGCATTTTGGGTGATTTTAAAATTGGTTAAAGGTTTCGCACAATATTTTTACTGTATATTTCATTCCTATTTTGTAATACAAAACAACTAAAAAATAGCGATATTATCTTATATCGAATATTGACTCAACTATAGAATTTAGGCGTGAAAATTAATCTGACAAAAGAAAAGGATGAGCTGTCTATGGCCGCCGCGTCAAAGGTCGCCTGATTGTTTTATTTGTATCATGGCCTGCCGATATTCTGCTAGTGTTCGCGCGGGGAAAGAGACACACTGTTGACATGCCGCCGCGGAGAGTGATCCTTTTTATCATATAGTTTTGCCAAAATACATAATAAAAAGATAAAGACTGATGTACTATACTGCTAACGTGCGAACACTCCGTTGAGGTTATGTGTTGTGTTATACCTAATTGTGCAACAACTGAAGCCAGATTATCTGAAAATGGCGCGTCGAAATGATCCCTTATTGGCTAAGTCTGTAACGTGAGCAGTTTTCCCTGCTGCTGTTTGTTTGAGCATTTACGTTTCTCTGTTTTTTTTTTGCTTCATATGTTGTACTGAAAGTATTTTCAAATGTCATTTAAATTACCCTTAACGCAACGCATTATTAAATTGGAATTTTAAAAGCTATATCTGTTGTAAATTTATCGGTACGGGTGGGCAAGAAATTGGATAATCGATTAAACGCTTAATATTTTAGCAAATAACTGAATAATCGATTAATCGAAATAATCGATTATCGATATTTTCTGAAATATTAATCGATAAGTCGATTAATCGGTAATATCTTAAAAGTGAATCGAATAATGGATTATTGTCGCCCACCCCTAATCCCATAATATTGTAGTAAGTGAAACTGAAGCTGAAATTTAGGTAGAATCATTATTGCTGATGCAAGACTGATGTTATTATAAAAAGAGGTAATAAATAATTTGGCTGAATCAGCAGAAAAAAAATTTATAATTTAGTTTTAATTTGTAAATATGACTTTGATATTACCTTGGGATAGTATATAATCAAGTGTTTTTGAACAACAGCTGCACTGATGCTTCTATATTTTGTACTAGTTTCGTCCCTATTAGATTAATTTTTAAAAATGGCGATAACTCTGAAATACATGTATGGCAAAATTGCAGGCCCTCATCAACGCGTTTCTGTCGTCCGCTTAACAT